>BQNB010041373.1:0-43854 GCA_026074375.1 Tanacetum coccineum
CTCGGTCTTCTACACAACCCAAACAATTGCAAAGGTTAGGGGGACTAGTCTAGTTCGATCGAGGTAATGGGACGACCGACCTTAGTTGCTTCCACATGGGACGACCGACCGAAGGTCGACCTTACCATTACATTCAGTCTTATATTTATTCAGTCTTATATTTTATAATCTACATGCGATTTATAAAATTTTGGGTTACCTCATTTAGTTTACAATATTTCCAAGTATAAGTAATTAAATTACTGCAGATAAGGTTAAATCCCCATGGGAAATAATCAAACCCTAAATAGATATCCGCAAGGGATTTATTCCATATTTGGTAATAATTACGACATAGTCTTAATATTGTTAAATCGTTGACGTAATAATGTTTATTTTTGCGTTGTTTCGTCGCGGGATCCCTTGCGGGAACCACTAAACCCATGCGTTATAGAACGTTACAAGAAATAACAATATTACATATATATCGCAACACGATCTAATAAAGTGTACATATCAATATATATACAATAAGCATAATGATCGAATGCTTTAGTCCATATTAATTTCCAAAAATCATTTTTGCATATATATAAAAACACCACATTTATAAATAAGCAAAACCAATTCGAATAATTAATCATACTAAAACACGAGACATTTTATGCACATTAAAACACAACCAATATACGCATCAAACACCAAAATAAGACCCCCAACGTGTTGTCGGGATCATCCTAGAACACGTGGTACACATACATTGATTACTCGATTGTAAAAGTCACTATACTTTATGTAAACAAGAAAACTACAAAAGCTGATTGAGCAGAATTTCCGACTTCGAACCACGAGCTTACATGGAAAAAGTCTTCCCCGGTTTTTGCACTAAACATGAAAGTTTTAGCTACTGGAGTTGTGAATTCTCTAAAAAAAATTCATAGTCCGACTCCTTACGGTTTGTCAGGAAATCAGCTTTTAGTGGACGAAGGTCAAGCAATCAACACTTAAAAAACAATCAATCACTTATGTAAATTCAAGGCGTATCAAGGTATTAAGCATCAAATAAGCAAACCACATTATCAAAGATGTATAATAGACATATTAAGCTTAATCATGGTTTACATGCACGTAACACATGGTTAACAATTTATAATAATAAATAAGCAACAATAAGTCAATAAACATGAATTATAAGCCAAGCAACATAATAAGCGTGTCAGATCTTGTAAAAACCTTAACCATGTTTATTTTTCCAGATTTTAGGTGATTCTTAGGAGTCTTTATTTCACTAAATAAAATCCTAAAATAGATCACACATAAAAGGCAAAAAAAAAATATCACAAAATATGCGTTTTTACCGTTTTTTATGTAATTATAAAGCTATATGAACCTGGCTCTGATACCACTGTTGGAAATCGTTATCTTATAATCTAATATTACACATAATATTCTACGAGCTACGCATCAGAATTAAACTCATATAGCAACTATAATTAACATAAATAATAAACCGAAAGCGTAACTTTTAGTGAAACAAGCTAAATAAAGAACCGGGGCTTCTTGAGAATACGCATGTGTTTTAAACCCGTGCAAATACCGAAACCTTCTTGAAGTTGCTAAAGTAAACAACCTCTACGCGTAACACACTACACGTTATACAATATTACCCCAAATGCTAGTTCCACGAACTAACGAATACCGAATACTAGAAAACGAACTTCGGGTTCCCTTCATAAGGATCCTTTAGGACGAATAGAGAGAAGAGGAGAAGAATGGATGATCACAAATGAACACAATTGATCTCTTTATATAGGGGTGAAATTAGGGCATTTAATTATGACAACTTATGCCTAATTAAACAAAAGCCCATCCATTCTTTTCTCTTGTACATATTCGGCCAACCTAAGCCCAAACAAGCCCTCATAGTTAACTTTTTGACTTTATTTAATTATTATGTACATTACATATTAATTAAAGGGTTTAATGTTAATTATTCGTAAACGAACTAATTAACGACCTTTAAGTATTCTATCGTTCGAGTATTAATAAATATAATAAATATACACTTATATTATTATACATATTAATAGAATGATATCTAAGTGTATAAATGTGTGACCCCTCATTGGCTCACATATTCCTAGCCTTATAAATATCTGTATGACATGAGCACATCCCAACACGCTCTTGCAGACCTTTCGAAGTATTTGATATTTATTGCCTATTAATTTCTTCATAGGTCGGCTACACAATCATATACCGTATATTTTAACTTCGTGATACTTTCTATTCTCAATTTTACAAACCTTATATAAAACACTAAAAGGGTATATTCATAAGCACGTATAATTGTCCTTATTGGTAGTTACTTTAATAACTATGCGGAAAAGCATTGCATGATGTTTGAAACCTCAAACACTATTTGAACTCCTAAAAACACTTTCCATATTCATATGTCATAAGTTTGTAGCTTTCGATATCAACATTTATAGTCATCTATTGTTAATGAGAGAACTCATTTATTGATTTTTCTACCAATAACCTATTATACACCACCAGAAAACCCTTAATTTAAAATCTTTCAAAGAGAATTGAACAACAATTAAAAACAAATCAATTAAACAATTCATGTATCAAATGTGCAAACAATGAATTAAAACAATAATAAAATAATCAATAAGAATTGTGTACCTTTTATCCTAATTTTGACCAACAAAATTCAGTAACACTTTTTTTTAAGGATAGAAGGATTTTTTCAAAGTTTTTGTAGGTAAAAGAATGTAACTTCTCTCCCCAAATAATGATAACCACTCACTAAATTAAACCCTAATTTAAAAAAAGTGTTACAACACAAATTGAAGAGAAAATGAGTACTCATTATTTTTATTACATTACCTTCATAAGAATAAAAGAACAAAGGAAATGGAAGAATCGTTTGGTGATGGATAGTTGAAACAGGACTCGTTGTGCGATGGATGCTAGAGACCAAAGGGTAATGGAAGAGAAGATGATAATGAAAAAATTGTTTCGTTGCTAAGCTTTTTTGTTTTTTTTTAATTTACCTTGATGGTTCAAAAGTATAGATAAAAGACCATCAAATACATGAGTATTTTTTGTTTTTAATATATATTATATCAACTATACAATCAGCAGGCGCCAGGCCAAAAAAGTGGGTTGGGCCACTTGGTTTGTTATTTAACGGGTCGGACTAGAAAAGTGGGTTGGCGCATTTGCTTTGTTATTTAACAGGTCGGATTAAAAAATTAGGTTGGGTCATTTGATTTGTTATACTAAATGGTCTTTGGTGGGCCGGACTAAAAAAGTGAGCTGTGTTATTTGATTGTGTGAGGGAGGATGGTATATGGGACTAGAAAGTGTAAGTGGGATAGGCCTTTTAATCAACTAGAAAAATAAACTTAAATATTTATATATATAATAAATGTATTCATTAGTTGCTGGATTGAGCACGATACTAATAATGCACCTGAACCGGCACGTTTTTGGTCAGTACGGGTTTTTTCCCAGAAAAAATTAACGGTACCGTACCCAGAACCGAGAGTATACCCGGTACCGGTATCGATTCTGGTACCGTGTTCGGGTAAACCGGTACCGTACCGGTTCGAGAACCGTTTTCCATTAGAAAACCCATTATGTTTGATCTATAAATTCTCAGTTATGAATGTATCCAATGTAGTTGTTATATAAGATGCATTTTCTCCTTTCAAAGTTATAATGTGTACATGTATGATGAATCAACTTTGTACAAATCAACATACAATCAAGGATTAAACAAACATAATGTTAGGATATATCATTTCTGCTGACTAAGTCATTTCTTCTGATATAGTTCATTTCTGCTGATAGTATATCAAGTACTTCATTTCTGCTGATTGTTAATCAATTTTTGCTGATAACGCTGTGGGGGTATGTAATTGTTAGTTAGGATATGCTATGAGATAATGTTAGGAAGTGATAATGCTATCAGTCAAACCCGATGTAGATAGATTGGTCCGCCTAGGGTTTTATATGTATATAAAGAAACCCTAGACAATGTGAAAAGAACACCTCTTAGATCTCAAAAAAACATTCAATTAGTTAGTATTTTTAATGTATTGATCAATTGTGATATGTATTCTTTATTATTTATCTTGTTTAATCATTCTTCCTTATTATCAAGTTAGAGGACTCGCCATATAGCTTGGTATTCAACAAGGAGCCTCTCTTGTATATTTACTTGCGAAAGTATCTTACCACCACTTAACAAGGCGTGGGTTAGATAGATCGATTACTGGGATCTTTCATGTGGTATCTGAGCCTGTTGAGTGTCTCTGGATAATAAGATTTTTATGTATTAAACCCTAACCCTTTAATCAATTCTCCAAAAACTTCCCTTACGGACTCATATGACTATTGAATCAGAACCTTTGGGGAAGTTAGTCAACTTACCTTACCTCAAGTCACCACTGTTAATATCACAGCAAGTTCCCCCCCCCTATTCTTAAAGTAGGTGATATGATGTTTGCATATGAAGATGCAAAACTACATCTTATAAAACATGTACATTATTTATGAACCTGACTTTAGACTACGTTTAGTCTACATGTTTTACGTACTTTGATCATCTTACATATATACTTTATATGTTGTACTTTTATTTTTCGTGTTTACGTAAACTTTGCATGTTTCGTGTTTTGAGCTCTTGCATGCACCACCATTAGACCATTAGCCATTTGTGTATACACTTAACATTACAATTATATATATATTCACACTATGCAAAAGTTAAAAATAAGCTAAGAATGTGGTATATTAATTCTAAATATTAAGGTTAATATTGTAAACATGAGACTTTTTGTAAACTCTATATATTTGAAATATGATATAAATATTTTTATATTTTGTGCCTTTTTAAATCACGTCTTGAAAAATGCCATGACTCGCTATGCTTTTAAAACGTGAGAATTAGCCATGCTGCCATGCCACACCTCACGCTATTTACAACATTTTAATTAAATAGATGTTAAAATGACAATCCAAGACATATCTCATTGTCACATATCAAGTTTAAAAAAAACAACTTATAAATAAATAAAAAAGACAAGAAAACGTGAGCATTCTTCTTTCGGCTCTCCACGTAGTCATGTTAATGTGAAGTGTCAACATACCATTATGTTGATCACACGTGTTCCACAAAGCTAACATTATATTTTTCTTAACTACAAAGCTAACATGATCATTTTAGGGATGAGCACGGTACTAAAATGGTACCGAACCGGCACCGTTTTGATGGTACCGGTTTTTTTCCCGGAAAAAATTGACGGTACCGTTCCCGGAACCGAGAGTATACCCGGTACCGGGTTCGGGTAAACCGATACCGTACCGGTTCGAGAACCGTTTTCCATTAGAAAACACATTCTGTTTGATCTATAAATTCTCAGTTATGAATGTATCCAATGTAGTTGTTATATAAGATGCATTTTCTCCTTTCAAAGTTATAATGTGTACATGTATGATGAATCAACTTTGTACAAATCAATATACAATCAAGGATTAAACAAACATAACATGACAAACAGTCGACTTAATGTCCTAGAACAAAAATGACTTGTCAACTAAAAGTTTAACTAATCTACCGTCTGTATCATTTTAGTTCTTATACGTAAACTAAGTGTTATTACGTTCGCATTTTTTAATCAAAACGATCAGTATCACAGGTCTGAACTTTAATTTATAATAATTAAAAACATGTGTTTAGTTATGAGGATTTTTTTAAAACCATAACAGTGTATGGGACAACCAATATCGGTGTTTCGATCGAGAAATTAGTTGAGAAACAAGACCATTCGAATTCCGGTACCAAAACCGGGATCTCCCGTCTTGGTACCGTACCGTTTTTTAGTGGTACCGAATTTTTTTCGGCGATTTTCATGGTACCAGTACCGATACGGGTCGGTACCGGTACGGTGCCGGTACCGTACCGTTTTTTCGGTACCAATGCTCATCCCTAATTTCCATCACTATAAAATGATACTCCCTCCGTCCTATTTTTATTGTCCACGTTTTTTTAGGACGTCCCAATTTAATTGTCCACTACTAAAAATAGATAGGGAAGTTTGATTAAATTTACTATATTACCCTTGTTTGAAATTATTATTACAAACTTTAAAGAAGACTTTAATTAATTAGCTAAGGATAAAATTGTCATTATGTCAAAAAGTAAAAAAGAGAAAGCATTAATAAATGCATTTTTTTAAAACTGTGTGTTTTTTGTCGGAGGACAATAATTTTGGGACGGAGAGAGTATCATTTTATTTGGTCTAAGAACATTTCATGTATAGAAAATTTATTTGAAAAAAAAGGTTATAAGATTTTAAAAATGGTGAATGAGTTTAGGCCAGCATCTTTTGCCAACGATTATGGAGCTCGAGAATTCACTAGTGAAAGTCAAAGATGCGTTTAGTGAGGTTTACGTTTGAGGGTTGTTTTTATTGATACTCGTTGTGCTAATTTTTGTACTCACGCTTTAATCGTTAAGATGAGTTCATAGCCTCGCCTTTACTTATTTACATGCTTTATAAACCCCGCGAAGGAGATACATGCTAAAACATCTATTTACGGACAATTACTTTCAAAACTATATGCTTTCCTGAATATATTATTGCTTGTGTCTAAGTCCTTTCATGCCATAAAGCCCCCCACATCATGGACCATTAATCACTTGTGTGTGAACGCGAATATTGTGGATTGACCTATCGGGATTGACGAATCCCGTTTGTGTTAGCCGAAGGTAACCAAACGCACTATATTTGTAACTCTAGGTATATGTACACGGGGCCATTATTATCCTATATATCATTATTGATATACACTGTCAGTTTTGAGTGTCATGAGCTTAGATGTTATCAGCGAATCATAAATCTATCTACTTCAATCCTGTTTCGTTTGTGAATACCAATCAATCTTATAAAAGACTGTGATTACTTAATGAGAAACGATTGAGTAAAGGGAGGGGTTCAAAAATAATGACTCCAAAAAGAAATCACCTCCAATCGTATTCTGCTGAAAGGTCCAACACCCAGTTCTCTGCTGAAACCCCTATATCCTCGAATTTTTCCCAATTCAGCTGAATAAACGGGCAAGCCTATTTGTGCGAACTAACAATTCTGCCTTGAAAAAGGCATCCATTTCCTAGCTGTATGTTATTCCAGCAAGACGTGCACGAAATGGTAGACCCACGACCCCTTATGTCCAACCTTTTTCTCATCCTCAAAGGCCACTGCATAGACTACCTTCTCATAATGGACATTTTTATGCTTATCTTAATTATCTTTTATGGCGAAAGTGTCTATTCTCCATCTGCTTATTGGACTTGGACTGATCCTGGCTTTGCCAGCACACATGAGGTCCCCCACTCCAATAGAAAATCTAGTTCCAACTATTGGTACTAGTTTGACCCAAGTCAGTAATGACTTGGGTCCCTTGCTGTAACTAATTTTTTTTATTGTTGTTGTATATTGTAGGCTAACACAAAAACGTATGATAAAGCTAAAGATCGTGGCATTGTAGACAGCGGTTGTTCTAGAAGCATGTCTGGCAACAGAGACAAACTGGAAGATTTGTGTAGCCATGGATGGTGGTGAAGTTACTTTTGGCGGTGGAGTTGGACATATTACTGGCAAAGGAACTATCCGGACCAAAATAATGGACTTTGAAAATGTGCTCTATGTTAAGGAACTCGATCAGTTCAACCTCATCTCTGTCTCTCAGATATGTGATAAGAAGCATTGAGTCCTATTCACTAAAAATGAATGCATTGTTCTCTCGTCCGAGTTTAAATTACCTGATCTTAGCATGGTTCTATTCACTGTTCCAAGAACACAACTGTTTACTTTTATGAGCCTTATATGATTTCTCCTCTCAAGGCAACATCACTTGCTTGCTCGCCAAGGCTTCTGTGGATGAATCTACCAAATGGCATCGCAGGTTGGGTCATGTTAACTTTAAGAACATGAACAAACTCGTAATGGGCAATCTTGTACGAGGCCTACCTTCCAAGCTATTTCAGAATTGACACAACAGATGTGTTCGATGCAACAAAGGGAAAACGAACAAAAGCTAGTTAACAAAAGGATCTCTGAGCTGTTAGCTTGATTCATCACCCTCTTCATCTTTTGCATAATGGATCTCTTTAGACCGGTCTCTGTGCGAAGCATCAATCACAAGATCTACTGTCTTGTCATTACAGATGAGTATACCAGGTTTAGTTGGGTATTTTTCATGGAACACAAGAGTGAGACATACCTTCTTCTTAAAGATTTTATCACTCTTGTGGAGAATCAGTTCAACCACAAGGTTAAGTGTCTTAGATGTGACCATGGTACTGAATTCAAAAATGCAAAGTTCATTGATTTTTGTGGGGAAAAGGGTATTAAAAGGGATTATAGTAACCCCAGAACTCCACAACAAAATGGAGTTGCTGAGCGAAAGAATAGGACCCTTATAGAGGCTGCTCGCACTATGCTAGCAGACTCTTTACTTCCTACCATGTTTTGGATGAAGCGTTTAATACTGCGTGCAATGCCCTAAAGAGGTATTGGTGACTAAACCCCATAATAATACACCTTAATAATATTAACTGGTTGAGGTACCTTCAATTAGCATTTCAAAACCCTTTGTGCCATGGTCACTATTTTGAACCACAAGTACCCTTTGGGAAAGTTTGATGGGAAATCCTGATGGGGGTACATTGTTGGGTACTCCACCTATGGTAGAGTCTATAACCTTGCATCCCATAGGATTGAAGAGACTATGAATTTGAATTTTCTTAAGAACAAACCTAATATTCAAGGAACTGGGGCCAAGGCTGTACGTCTTGACTCTTGATTATCTTACAGATTCTTTGAATTATAGTAGGTCTAGTAGTACTAACCTCTCTGCAGGTACCCAAGCTACATCATCTACATATGCAGGTTCTCAAGATCATGATGATTCAGACTCGGATGATGAGCAAGATGTGATAATTATACCCTCGTATCCTACTACATCTTTTGTGAATGCAGCTAAGTCTACCAATGATCAAGTATCACCTAGTGTGACACCTCTACCATGAAAGAATCATGCTGAGAAGGATGCACTCACAGAGCTCCAAAGACAAGCTCAAGCTGGCATGAATCTTTCCAATACATTTTCTGTTTCTGCTGAACGTTCTCCTCCAACATCTCCTGTTTCTGCTGAAGCTTTCAATTTTGCTGGTAGAACTATCAATTCTGCTGGAAGGAAGTCCAATTCTGCTGGACGCTCACAGGATGACCTTGGTGGGCCATCTCTCAGGTTTCCGACACCCTCAGAACTTGAATCTTCTGATTTACATGATGGAAGCAAGATATACAATTATCCTGACTCTGGAATCTTCACCTCTTCTTCTTATGACGATGAATATACTGGTCCTGATGTGACAAATATGAAATCTACAATTGATGTAAATCCTACTGCTACAACAAGGGTCCATAATGTTCACTCACCATCTTTGATCATAACAACACACACGTCAGTTCTCCTCCTGTGCAAACTAGGAGTCAACTAAAGGAGAAGAAGCAGTCAGCCAGTGCTTTTGTTAGCTATATTCAGCATCAACGCAGGAACAATCATATTGATTTCCAATTGTGTATGTTTGCGTGTTTCTTATCTCAGATGGAACCTGCAAGCGTTTATCAAGCCCTTAATGATCCTGATTGGGTTGAAGCAATTCAGGAAGAAATGCAACAATTCAAGAATCAACAGGTTTGGGTTCTTGTAAACTTCTAATGTGTAAAAAGCGATTGGTACTGAAATGGATTCTAAAAATTAAAAGGATGCTAGAGGATTGTATGTCGGAACCAAAGCTAGATTGGTTGCGACACGGACAACGAACAGGAGGAAGGTCATAGACTACACGTGAATGTCTTGCACCATATGCTCGAGTTAGGCAATCCAGACTCTTTTAGCATTTGCTTTATTTATGTGGCTTATGGTTACCAGACGGATTCAAAAAGTGCTTTTCGTACATGGTTAAAATCGAGGAGGAAGGTTTATGTTACTCAACCTAAGGGCTTTGTGGAGCCCCCAACACCCCACAGAAATTTACAAAGTTGTCAAGGCATTATATGGTTAACAGCAAGCTCCTGCGAGCTTCTGGTATGCTACACTTTCTTTCAGTCCTTTCGAAGAAATGGATATCGACGGGGAACCATTATCAACCTCTTTCTGAAGAAAGAATGCCAAAGACATCATCCTTGTTCAAGTATATGTGGATGATATTATTTTTTTGGCTCCACTCGACAGATTGAGTGATGAGTTCGAATCGCTCTAGCAGAGTGAATTCGACATGAGTCCATGGCACTTACTTTCTTTTTTGGACTACAGGTTTATCAACGAAGGATGGGAATTTTTATTCATCAACAAAAAGTATGTTCATGACATACTCACCAAGATTTGATATGGTCGACTACAAAGCGGCTTCCTTCTACTCCATTTGAGCCACCAAAGCCAAAGATAAACAGTTCTTCTGATGCGGCCCGTTAATGTTCATTAAACTACATGTCTATGAAGATCCTTGATGTACTTAACGTCGAGCCAGACATCAGGTTTTGCTGTTATGGCGTGTGCTCGAAATCAAGTTTCTCCTACCACGTCTAATCTTCTTGCTGTGAAACGCATCTTCAAGTATCTCAAGGCTTTTCCTAAGTTAGGTCATTTGGTATCCTTCAGGATTCTCTCTCCCATTCCATTTGAAGCATCTCGGATAGTGATTATGCTAGAGCTGCAGGGGGGGATAGGAAATCTACTACCGGTAGAAATGTCAATATTTAGGAGACGTGCTATTTCTTGCAATGTAAAAAGCAAACTATCGTGGCTACATCTTCTTGTGAAGCTGAGTATGTCGCAGCTGCTTCATGTTGTGGTCAGGTACTTTGGATACAAAATCAACTCTTAGATTATGGGTTTAACTTCATGAAAACCAAAATCTTTATCGATAACCAAAGCACCATAAGTATTGCAAAATCCTGTTTTCATCAAAAGAACCAAACACATTGAGATTAGGCATCACTTATAAGAGATGCTATGAAAAGGACTTATTGAGGTTATAAAATTCCCACTGAACGTAATTTGCAGACTTGTTTAACTAAAAAGTTTGATGTCCCGATTTTCATCATAGTGGTTAACATGGGATGCTCAATCCATAGTGCCTATGTTTAAGGGGAGGCCTATGGTTGAGGGGAGGCATGCTGTTTGATACTTTTTGTACATTTCTAGATTTTTATTTTATTTTTTTATTTATCTAGATATCTCGTTTTGTCCCATTGTATATTTCTTTGTTTCAAATGTGGTTTCTGCTAGCATCTCACCATATCTGCTGAAACACAGTCTTTCTGCTGATGTTTTCTGGTTTTCTGCTTTTTTTGTATTGTTCCTGCTGTTCATCTTTGAAAAAGAAAGCAGTTTGATTCACCAAACGGATCCGACATTTTAGAGTGAGTTCTTAAAATCCGTGATATAGTTTGGCTCAACTTTTGCTCATAAGTTTAATGGTTTTATCACTCACCATATCCACTCATGTGAAGAGTGGCTAGCCATAAGTTTTCATGGCTTAAATGGTAAAGGGCTGTGGAAAACTCCATGATTAGAAGATTGACACTTTACCAAAAAGTGACCTACGTGTTTTTTCCAACTCACCTGGTTGGTATGTTCGAATGAGTTGGAATGGTTTCAATCCACCATGGATATTCTTAGTATGTTATCCAAGGATTGACTAGCCCAAGAGTGTACGGCTACTTGGTAAAGCGCTTCTCAAATCCGTTTTATAGCGGTGATAGGTCGCTAAAACTTATCAGGGTAACTCAACTTACCGATGTTTCACGTACTGATTAGTTGAGACGGTTATCAATCCACCGTAGATATTCTTTCTTTTCGGTATCTAAGGATTGACTAGCCCACCAGGGTACGGCTGGTGGTAAAGGCCATCTCAATTACCGTTGATGGCTGTAATGACTTGCCAAAAGTCATATAGTTTGCAACTCACTATGTTTTCTGTACTGAGAGTTGATGGGGTTTTCAGTCCACCTGAGGATACACAACCTTACTGGTTACCAAAGGACTGGCTACTCCAGAGTTAATGGCTACTGGTAAAGAGACATCAAATCCATTTACGGTTCTGTCGATGATTCGCTTCCCTCATCTGGAAGTGATGAGGCCAGTTTGAAACTTTTGTACATACTGTCATGGTAGCAGTGGTGGTTCCAAACTTGTTGCTGTAAAGACTCTGCTTGGCCTTTCACTTGTTGCTGATTTGATACATTGCTATATGTTTACATTGTTGCTGATACATTCTTCAAGACTCAACAAGGCCAAGCAGGCTGGCTTCTCTAGCTTTTAGTGTTGCTTCAATCCTCCAGTGGCTAAAGAATTATCTATTTACTGAAACTGGACAATATGCAAGTTACAATCCAGTTTAGGGGAGAATTGGTTAGGATATTATCATTTATGCTGACTTAAAGTCCATTTCTGCTGATATAGTTCAGATTCTGCTGATTATATCAAGTCCATCATTTCCTGTGGATATTAATTCATTTATGCATGATAGTAATATTGTTTTCTGCTGATAACAAACAGTTTTGTAACAGTTAGTTAGGATATGCATGAGAAATGTTAAGGACGTGATAATGCTATCAGTCGTAAGCCCTTTAGATAGATTGGGCCCTAGGTTTCACTAGTATATAAGAAACCTACGGCAATGTGGAATGTACACCTCTAGATCTCAAAAACACATTCCAATAGTTAGTATTTTTAATATATTGATCAATAGTGATCTGTCTCTTTCTTATTATCTCTGTTATCATTCTTCTTATTATCAATTATAGATTCGCTATAAGCATGGTATTCAACAAAGCCCTCTCTTGTAGATTTACTTGCGAAAGTTATCTACACACCTTAACAGGCTAGAAAGTCTATTACTGGGATCATCACCAATGGTATCAAGGCCCTGTTAGAGTCTCTGGATAAGAAGAATTTCCTGTCCTAAACCCTAACCCTATCAATCTCTCACAAAACTCCCTTACAGACTCTCAATGACTATTGAATTCAGTCCCTAGGGGGAAGTTGTCACCATACCTTACCTCAAGTCCCACTGTTAATAACACAGACAAAGTTCCTATCTTAAAGTAGGTGAATATGATGTTTGGGCAATGAAGATGCAAAACTACATCAGTAGTACTGATCTTCAATGCTGGAATGTAGTTATGAAAGGAAACCATGCAAGACCAACCACTACTGACTCCAATGGAAAAATAGTGTATCGGGATCCTGTTTCTGCTGATGAGTACTTGGTTCTTCAGAGAGAATCTAAAGCTCGATCCACTCTGATCTCTGCACTTCCAGATGAACACATGAGTGATTTTAATCACATGATTGATGCTAAAGACATCTGGGATGCCATAAAAGCCAAGTTTGGATCGAATGAAGAGTCTAGAAAACTCCAGAAGACAATGTTAAAGCAAGCATTTGCTGAATTCAAGATGACATCAGAAGAAGGGCTGGATAAATGCTATGAAAGGATGCAAAAGATGCTGACTCAGATGAACAGTTTGAAAATCAAACCTGAACAAGAAGAAGTGAATATGTGTTTTCTTAGAGCCTTGCCTGAATCCTGGAGACAAGTTTCTCTCTCTTTAAGAGCAAGAGGAGGATTGGATCTTCTCACCTTTGAAGATCTCTACAGCAAACTTAAATTCCTAGAAAGTGATGTAAGAGGGTATGCAAGACCCTCTCATGCTGCTTTTGTAGGATCATCCAGTACATCTCAGAACAAACCTGCTGTTCATGGGTCTAACAGCAGCAGTAGTTATCCATCTTACTTTCCATCTCCACAAACATCATCAAATGAGCACTCTATAAAAGTGTCCAAGGTTGTTGATGATGTTGTCTACAGTCTTCTTGCTGATCATGAAAAGGATCAACAGCTTTGTTTTGATGATCTTGATCAATTAAACAAACAAGACTTGGAGGAGTATGACTTGAAGCATCAGATGGCTATGCTTTCTATTAGAGTTCGCAGGTTTGAAAAGAAAGCAGGAAGAAAGATCAAATTTAATGGAAGGGAAAGTGCAAGGTTTGACAAGCAATTGGTTAAATGCTACAAGTGTCATCAGAAGGGGCACTTCTCTAGAGAGTGTAGAGCACCAACCTCTCAAACAGAATACTCTACATACAAAGCTAGGGAAGAATTCCATGACAAACAGTCGACTTAATGTCCTAGAACAAAAATGACTTGTTAACTAAAAGTTTAACTAATCTACCGTCTGTATCATTTTAGTTCTTATACGTAAACTAAGTGTTATTACGTTCGCATTTTTTAATCAAAACGATCAGTATCACAGGTCTGAACTTTAATTTATAATAATTAAAAACATGTGTTTAGTTATGAGGATATTCTTTTAAAACCATAACAGTGTATGGGACAACCAATATCGGTGTTTCGATCGAGAAATTAGTTGAGAAACAAGATCATTCGAATTCCGGTACCAAAACCGGGATCTCCCGTCTTGGTACCACCGTTTTTTTGTGGTACCGAATTTTTTTTCGGCGATTTTCATGGTACCGGTACCGTACCGGGTAAAAGGAACCGGTACCGGTACGGTGCCGGTACCGTACCGTTTTTCCGGTACCCATGCTCATCCCTAATTAGAAGGAATGATAAATTAGGCCAACCATAAACAATAACGACAAATGCTCAGTCAATTCCAGCGAATTAGTTGGCCAAAAGGTCGCTAAAAAAATGATCAATCAAATAAAATACATGTGTCGGCTACAAATCAAACGACACATTACGTAAATAACCGGCTGCGAAGTGCGGGCGTCATACAAAAAACGAATTTATAGTTTTTTTTTTCGCCAAATAAGGAAATATTTTAAGGTTTTGGGGTTTAAAAACTATCTTATATTACGTAGTAGCTCAGAATAAAGATCATCTCAAGTTACGGTCAAACATGATTCATCATGTTAGCCTTATTGTGAGAGTTAATGAATAAATGAGCTCATGTTTTTTACTAAAAGAAAATGTTTTATGTGATCGGTGAACCGGAGAGGATCTTGATCCAGCAGCAGTTAATAAGGGGAGTTGCAGAAAGCTTTTCAAGCCGATAACATTGTTCAAAATCTAGCGGAGGTCCGAAGAAAATATAATCGAGTACCCTAAACACCCCTGCATATCCCATAAACAACCGGTCCACAGTTGTTGTTATATCTTAAATTCTTAACAAACTAAACCTCGTTAATTAAACCCTAATAAGTTCAAATTATTATGAACTAACACTCCACAGTTTATTGAATAAACCCTAAGAATTAAAATTAAAAGTATGGAAGAAGAAAAAAATTACAGTGTCGAATCTGCTGAATCACTTGCTAATCAAGCCTTGGTAAACTACTATTTACATATCAATCAATCCACTTATTATTATCTTTTTTTCTTCATGACATTAATTTGATTATATTTTCTTGTTTTACCAGCGATTGCCCATATCAGATGCTGTTCCTATTTATGAACAGCTTTTGGCTACCTTTCCTACTGCTGTAAGTTCTTTGATATTGGAATCAAAGATATAACTTTTAACTGCTTTGCTTATCTGTCAGTTTTGCATAATAGTGCTTTAAAAAAGGCAACTTTTATTACGCAGAAAAACTAATTTCAAATAACAACTTCTAAACATTCCATTAGTAGTATATCTCGTAACAACGATGATGTAAGGAGTTTGAAGTTAATAAGTGGTGTATGGGGTAGATAGGTGGTTTTGAGAGTTTGTGTATGACAGCTTATTTTAGAGTGATTGGTCACTTGAAAAATAGCTACCTTTTATCAAGTAGATAAGCATTTTGAAATAAGCAATCCTGTATATCTCATTAGTATTTAGTATATCAGGTAGTGAAAATGATGCAAGTAGTTTAAAATAAGCAACCCCAAACAACCCGTTAGTAAGTAGTATATCGGGTAATGAAGATGAAACCTAAGCAAGAAACAATTAAGTTCCCAATTAGTCTGTTTGAAAAAATTATAATTACAACCTTGGGTATAATCACCAAGAAGACCACCAGAAGTACGTTTATGCTATTTTATAATGTTCCTTTATCAGTACATAGTGGGAACTGTGTTAAAAGTTTTTTAGTGATGATTTACATTTTATCAATGTTTGATTGTGTGTTTGTTTCCCAGGCAAAATATTGGAAACAATATGTAGAAGCACATATGGCTGTCAATAACGATGATGCAACAAAACAGATATTTAGCCGATGCTTGTTGAATTGCCTGCAAATACCTCTATGGTATGACTTCTTGCTAAAACTCCGGTTTTGTTGTAGTTTCAGCTTAATTTAACACAAGTTTATGGTTTAACCTTAAGTTTTGCTGCTGATAACCAAGATGTCGATGTAGTTTTTGATAAAAAAATTTGATCGAATGTTGCTAATATGTTTTTTATCTGATATGTATTACGATCATTTATGTTGCAGGCGGTGCTATATCAACTTTATCAGGAAAGCCAATGACAAGAAGGGGCCAGAGGGTCAAGAGGAAACCAGAAAAGCTTATGATTTTATGCTCAGTTATGTTGGTATGTTAATTTGTCAGTTGTTTATATTCCATACATCAGTTTATAACCCTGTGTCTTTCTGCTGATGTTTGTTTATTCATGTGCGAGCAGGATCTGACATTGCTTCTGGCCCTGTGTGGACCGAGTATATAAACTTTTTAAAATCCTTACCGGTTAGTAACCGACTCTATGTTTATACACTTAGTATAACCTATTTATCGTTACTTTTATTAATTGTCTCGAATATGATGGAGCAGGCTCAAAACCCACAAGAAGAGTCACAGAGGATGCTCGCTGTACGAAAAGTATACCAAAGAGCTATTGTCACCCCTACACATCATGTTGAACAACACTGGAGAGACTATGAGAATTTTGAAAATTCAGTTAGCCGTGCTCTGGTAACTTTTGGTTTCCAAAACTATATTTAGAACAAATTTATCTTCAGACTTTCTAACCATATCAAACTATGAACCAACATTCAATAATTATTTGACACAACTTTGTTGAGGTGCGAGTGTGTGCATACTAAAATTTGTAGTTATTAATAGTGGTGACAATTTCGACCCATTTAATTATGAATAGGCTAATTTGGGCATTTTATCTCAAACGGATAAAATAAACGAATTAGCTTAAAGGGGAACAGCTCGAACTTGTTGAAAGTCGCCCAAACTCTAATGCAACCTCTTAAATTGTTATTCTTAAAGATTTGGATTGTTATTGCTACGATATCGCGTAATCACAACCTATATTTATTATATATCAAGAGACAAAAAACTTTGTGGGGATACCCAGCCCAACCCCTACCTGTTTGAACCCGAGTATGTTTTGACCAGTCACTCAACTTGCTCGACCTGCACATGTTATCACCTATATTGTTGTTTATGATAAATGGGTATCTTGGCTGATGTAATTATATTATGCAAGGCTAAAGGACTGGTATCGGAGTATCAGCCAAAATATAACAGTGCAAGGGCTGTCTATAGAGAGCGAAAGAAGTATGTTGATGAAATTGATTGGAACCTGCTTGCTGTTCCACCATCTGGTTCTGTTAAGGTAATTTCTTTTAAGTTTTCTTCGTTTTATCTATAAAATTTTGTTTTTGGTTTATGTAATTGCTCACTAGTATCGTTGCTCTGTCAGGAAGAACTGCAATGGAAAGCGTGGAAGAAATTTTTAGCCTTTGAGAAGTAAGAAAAAGAATGCTTTTTTTTTTAATAATTTTTTATGTGCAATTTAAGGGTTTTTGTAGTTCATTTTGTTTATACATGTACTTTGTATTTCAGGGAGAACCCTCAAAGGATAGATGCAGTGTCTGCTAACAAGCGCATCTCATTTACTTACGAGCAGGTAATTTAAGTTGATTATCTCAATTATAATAGCAAAACAGATTACTCCATATTATATTTCTGCTAATATTCATATATTTACAGAGCCTAATGTATTTATATCATTACCCTGATATATGGTTTGACTATGCTACATGGCATGCAAAAAGTGGCTCCATAGAATCTGCTATCAAAGTATATCAACGGTCATTAAAGGCTCTCCCTGGTACTTTTTTCAAAAATCAACATTTTATTATTTTTCAAAACATAGATACAGTCCACCGTGTTAAGTAACTTTTTATGTTTAGATTGTGCATTGCTAAGGTATGCTTATGCTGAGCTGGAGGAATCCCGAGGGGCAATTCAGCCAGCAAAAAAGGTATATGAAGGCCTTTTAGGAGATGGTGTCAATGCAACAGCATTATCACATATACAGGTAGCTTCTTTATGTTTAGTTTTTTCATTAAAAGAGAGACTAAATTCCGTTTGCTCACTATTTTTTATGGTTTATAAACAATACATTTGTTAACATGCAGTATATTCGATTCTTAAGAAGAACAGAAGGTGTTGAAGCTGCTCGCAAGTATTTCATTGACGCACGAAAATCACCAAATTGTACTTACCATGTTTATGTTGCTTATGCTACAATGGCATTTTGTATGGACAAGGACACAAAGGTAAAAACACAACTGTGTTCTTTGACTTTGACCTCCTCATCTTAAGTCTAGAGAATGTTTGACATTTTGGTGTTTAGGATTCCGTGGAAATGATACCAAAAGTCCAGGAATAGTTTTATTAAATCATAAAGGTGTTTTTGAGTGTATCTGACTCTTGCTTTATGTTACCAGTATGCTCACAATGTGTTTGAAGTAGGTTTGAAAAGATTTATGCATGAGCCTGGATACATTCTTGAGTAAGTTTGCGTTTCCATATCCTAGTTTTTGATGTTTAAATACAAAATATTGATTTTGTGGAGTACATAAATTGATCTACGTTTCATAATGCAGATACGCGGATTTTCTGTCACGCTTGAATGATGATAGAAATATAAGGGCTTTATTTGAACGTGCGTTGAGCTCCCTTCCACCCGAAGACTCTGTTGAGGTGCATTGATCTTAACTTCCGTACTCTTATTTATCACTGTTTTTGTCATCGTTGTATTTAATATGGTTATTTACTTATTTTAATATTTAATTAGTTAAATTATGTTTCTAGGTTTGGAAGAGGTTTGTTCAGTTTGAGCAGACATATGGGGATCTTGCTAGCATGTTAAAGGTAATGCTGCAAACTCTACATACTTCAGTTCTATATTATATGTTATAACAATTTTTTTTATATTTTCGGCATGTACATCCAGGTGGAACAAAGAAGGAAAGAAGCCCTTGCTGGACTGAGCGAAGGGGGAACATCTGCTTTAGATAATTCTTTGCAAGATGTTATATCAAGATATAGTTTTATGGATCTATGGCCATGCTCGTCAAAAGAACTCGATCATTTATCTCGTCAAGATGTACCAGACCCCCTTTTTCTATTTCTTTTATATCGTTTTTTGCATACACTATCAATGTACTTTTTCATTTATCCTGTCAGTCAATGTATTTTTATATGTACATCATCTTACATTTCAAAACATAGATATATCATTTTTGTATAAAAATATCAGTTCTGAAAGCCGGGTTTTAAGGGGGTTTTGGGTACAGAATGACTATAACGAGACACAAAGCCTTTAATAACGACTCACATATACAAGAAAAAAAAGTACAGTGACTAGAAAAGATAAAGTGGATAAAGTATGTTGGTATTTTTTGGAAAAAAAATTCCTTTTATAATATAACGGAGTGTGTTTGTGTATGAAATATCCACTCAAATTTCTGCTCTGTTTCAGTGGCTTTCGAGTAATGCAAACAAGAAAGCTGAGAAATTAACTCCAGCAAATGAATCAGGTTTTGTAGTTAACATTGTACCTTTTTATTAGTTAAAATATTTTTAGCTGACATTATTTGTTGATAATGTGATAATACTTGTTTTTTTATCAATGCAGATAAAAGTCCAGGACATATAGTATCAAACGTATCTACCAAAATTGTTTATCCAGATACCTCGAGAATGGTGGTTTATGAACCGAGACAAAATCCTGGTATGCTACAATTAAAATTTACTTCAGTTTGCAGTTCTAAAAAACGATATTACAGACATTTCAGTTAAAAAAAAGTTAATCAATTTCGTCAAGGTTGTTAAATGATCACTAAACTCGTATTATGCAAGTTTCCTCATTTATATATGTTATCCTTTTTCATAAGTATTTATCATCTTCCCTGTAGGTTCAAACACTCCTGTTCCTCCTACTGCTACTCCGTTGCCTACTTCAAGTGCGCCATTGGTAGTCACTGGTGGAGTGCCAAACGCACCGAATGTTGTTCCAATAGCCTTGCCACCTGCTTTGGCTGCATTTCTAGCAAGTTTACCCCCTGCAGAAGGTAATGTTGTCATTTAATCATTTATCCATATTTCTCTTTGCATATGTCTAATGCAGAGGGAAAATTACCAACATAACCCATTTGAGTGAGAACTATTACAAAATATTCTTTTTTAATGTTTTTTATTTATTTTTCTCATCAAAGGCTAAGAATCTCTTCCCCGCTTATTTTGCAAAATACCAACATAACCGCTTATTTTGCAAACCACCAAAAATCACTAATACGTGATTAAATAACATTTCACATAATATAATCAAAAACTAGCAAAATGATATTTCAGGATAAACATGGAAAAAAGTTGTAGTATGTAATAGATCTCACTCAAAATAGTCGTATTAGTAATTATCCCTTAAATATGTAGTTTCAATACATATTCTAGTGGTTGATGAATTGGCTTACTATTGTATAGGTCCTTTGCCTGATGTGGATTATGTTATATCAATATGTTTACAAAGCACACTACCTATTATGGAGCCCACGAAATTGCCAACTCAGCCCCAAGCAAGACCCGCTTCCAGTGATGTTTCTGGATCAAGCAAATCCCATTTGTTTAAACCAAGAGACCGACAACATGGGAAGAGAAAAAATGCAGACAGTATGTTTTAAAATTTTCTAGCTAATCAGTTTCGTTAGCGTAATTACTAAATTTTATTTGCTACTAAATATGTTTATTAGGGCAAGACGATGATGACACTACCACTGTTCAAAGTCAGCCATTGCCGAAAGATGCTTTTAAGATACGGCAAATGAGAAAAGCTCGAGCTGCTAATACACCTAGTGGAGCTGCATCATTTGGGAGTGTACAAACTGGTTCAGCTTCATATGGTAGTGGGTTTTCAGGGGAGCATTCCGGTAGCTTTTAGCTGTGGCTCAATGTTTCTGTTTCTTTGTGCTTCATGATGCGAGTTAAAAGTCGAGCAACCAGTGAAGTGGATCGTTTGAGATCAAACGGGAAAATACAAAGCAAAATTTAGGAGTTTGGAAAGCTGTGCAGTATACCATTTTTGGTCTGTAGATTAGTATTAATCATTGAAGCTACCAGATCAAAACTGTGACATAAAATTTGACCCTGGTGATTTTTAAGAAAAGTCACTGATGTAAAAAAATCAGAAACTCGAAATTAAAGATCAGTTACTTCGTATGATTTAATCTTCTGATTTTCTGTTTGAAAACTTTTGTACTCGATCGTTGCTAAAGTTTTTTATTTTGTTAATTATTGATCAAGTGATCACTTGAAGTCTGCTAGTTGAAATATTTCTTAATTTTCTATCTTCAGTTTTGTAAAGAAAAAAGAGGGGATTAAATTTTCTACAAAGCGTAGAAAACGCGTTCATGTGACACCGTTTTCTATTTTAGAAAAGAAAGAGAGTTATAAGAGAAACAAAGAAAACACAAAAAATGTGATTTGTAGTTTTTATTGTTAGAGCACAATGAAGCTTTTTATAGGTTGATAAACTTGACATGTCATCTGAAATCATTAATTTATAAACCTCTTCATTTTATAAACTTATTTTCACTATGTATAATCTCTTACAAATTAATAAATTATTCTATCATCAAACATGCATTAAAGAGAAAAGATGTAACAACTAAGTTAGGCTCCATCGGTTAGAGCATTTTTAATGTAAACACTAAAATTATGCACTAAAAAAATTGTATCTTTAAAGCATATACTCGCATTAAATAAAAATTGTTTTAATGTATAACACTATACTTTTGCACTAAATATTTTTAACTAGTTTAAAGTACGCATCGACATGATAAGTTGAAAGAATAGTTGAAATAACTCATACCAATATTAAGTTCATCGTAAACGTATTGGTTGTAAACTTATAAAAATATAGTTTATATAAATTAATTTTTTTGTTTTTAGTTAACTATCAAACATGTAACGAATATGATGAGTTTAAACAAAATAAATAGTATTAGTGTCATGTATAGTGTGACGCTATATTCGATGTTTTACTATTCATTGCATTAAAGTAATATTAAAAAATAATGCCAACATTGGAGAATGTTTTTTTTGTACATTTTAGCATTAAATTAGTGCAAAATGCAAGTTTAGCGCTAACATTGGAGATATTTTTACGAAAAAATAGCAAATACTACCAGAAAAAAAGTTTGGAAAAGAAAAAAAAATGAACCTGACGTGAATCGAACACGCAACCTTCTGATCTGGAGTCAGACGCGCTACCATTGCGCCACAGATCCATTTGTTGATTATATCTACATCCTAATTTATTTATATATTCATTTAGCCTCATATAAATATGATTCCTCTGTTAAGTGTTGTTTGACTTTAAATAAAACTTATTAACATTTAATCCTGATTTAAAGATTTAATCCACAATAATGTGCCATAAGATATTGGTCAATATTACAGCCGTATTGCTTACCTTCATGCCTTCAACTAGTGAATAAAAATGCTTAATTTATCTTTGTAATAAAAAAATATATAATATAAATCGCTAAGACCGATTTCTCTTCACATTCATGACAAAATACTCAATCACTCAAGTTGAAACACCTCTTTTGAGCCCATCATGCCTAAGTAAAACATAAACTCGAAAAAATAACCTAATTAAATTAAAAAAAAATGCAATCGACACGATACCATGGCTTGAACATTTATGAATGGGAATTTTTTTTTGTGCTCAAATGTCAGTTTTATAGCATTCTATGAAAGCTAATTTAGAGATTAGTTTCTTACCTATAATAGTGCACATCTTAATATTATAGGTAGGAAGCTAATATCTAAATTAGCTTTCACATAGACATTTGGAGCAAATGTTGTTTTTTCCCATCCACACATGTCTATTCA
The DNA here is from genome assembly GCA_026074375.1 of Tanacetum coccineum. Taxonomy (NCBI): domain Eukaryota; kingdom Viridiplantae; phylum Streptophyta; class Magnoliopsida; order Asterales; family Asteraceae; genus Tanacetum; species Tanacetum coccineum. The sequence goes on from BQNB010041373.1 coordinate 23,219, forward strand.
TGATAATTACGAGTTGTACTAAAATCAAAATCATGGTAATGAAACCATGAGCATTCTATGAAAGCTAATTTAGAGATTAGCTTCCTACTTATAATAGTGTACGTCTTAATATTATAGGTAGGAAGCTAATCTCTAAATTAGCTTTCATGACATTTGAGCAAATGTTGTTTTTCCTCATCCACACATGTCAATTCATGATAATTACAAGTTGTACTAAAATCAAAATGAGGGTAGTGAAACCATGATATATGTGAAGCACGGAATCAAGTTGGTTTTCTTTCTAGTGGGGTATATATATGAAGTTTTTTCTTAGTAAAAGATTTTAAATTCTCCCCTTCAAAGTTAACTTCTTTTTCACTCTAGTCCTTTAGTAAAAAATGAAAGCCAAATGTTGTTCACATGGGATTGGCGCCGGAGTTATGATACCTAAGCCTCGAATTGACCCATAAAGTGTAAATTTCAAGAAGTCTTTCACTTGATATCTAGTCTTTGTATTGAACTGTTTATACAATTACTGATCTTTTTTAAACCTTGAATTAAAATTGTCATAAGATGATTCAAACCTACAATTAATCATTCATATGAACCACAAAACCGATAAAAAAAACATGCCATTTTTGTAGGATCATCGAATGACAACACAGTGTGTTGATATTAATTGTGAGTAGGATCTCAATCTTTGACAATCTTGACAGCCCTGTCGTTTTCGTACTCTGTAGCTTCAAAGCAATTGTCTCCTGGACAAAAAATTTATGATACTATCATTTGAATTCCTAAACGATGTAATTTTTTCTACCTATATTATACAAAGAACCCCCAAAGGGTGCCAACTGTGACCAACATAGCCGTGACCAACGAGCTCGGAGTGGTGGCCTATGGAGTGGTGGCTTGGACTCAAAGAGGGGTGCCAACCGTGACCAACATAGCCGTGACCAACGAGCTCGGAGTGGTGGCCTATGGAGTGGTGGCTTGGACCCAAAGAGGGGTGCCAACCGTGACCAACATAGCCGTGACCAACGAGGACGTTGGTTCTTCAAAGGGTGGGGTATTGTTATGATCCCACATCGGCCAAGTATGGGATTGGTTGATGGTTTATAATGTCTAGGTGTCCCCTCCTCAAACAAGCTAGCTTTTTGAGTGAGTTCTACACTTGGACTTATGAACCGATACGAGCCTAGTATGGGATAGGTTCGTATCAATTGGTATCAGAGCTAGCCCTACCTTTCGAGGTTCCAACACTCGGAGTGGTGGCCTATGGAGTGGTGGCTTGGACCCAAAAAAAGAAGGGTGCCAACCGTGACCAACATAGCCGTGACCAACGAGGACGTTGGTTCTTCAAAGGGTGGGGTATTGTTATGATCCCACATCGGCCAAGTATGGGATTGGTTGATGGTTTATAATGTCTAGGTGTCCCCTCCTCAAACAAGCTAGCTTTTTGAGTGAGTTCTACATTTGGACTTATGAACCGATACGAGCCTAGTATGGGATAGGTTCGTATCAATTGGTATCAGAGCTAGCCCTACCTTTCGAGGTTCCAACACTCGGAGTGGTGGCTTGGACCCAAAAAAAGAAGGGTGCCAACCGTGACCAACATAGCCGTGACCAACGAGCTCGGAGTGGTGGCCTATGGAGTGGTGGCTTGGACCCAAAGAGGGGTGCCAACCGTGACCAACATAGCCGTGACCAACGAGGACGTTGGTTCTTCAAAGGGTGGGGTATTGTTATGATCCCACATCGGCCAAGTATGAGATTGGTTGATGGTTTATAATGTCTAGGTGTCCCCTCCTCAAACAAGCTAGCTTTTTGAGTGAGTTCTACATTTGGACTTATGAACCGATACGAGCCTAGTATGGGATAGGTTCGTATCATGATGGTTTGGTGGCTTTTTGTTAAGAATCAAAACCTTGGCATCTACTTCATTTTCATAGTGTTTTTTAACCTATATTTTTCATGTATTTGGTCTTCTTAACCTATTTTCATTTGTATGTCATTTTCAGAAACGTTTGTTTAATCATTTGGTTTTGCTTTGCTCATGAGGTATCCTTTCTAAACCATTGTTCTTTTCTATATTTTAGCTATATTGTATTCTATCGTAGTATGCTACTTTTTTTTATCATCATCTAACAAATTTCATTTGTATTCAATTGTTTTATTATTGTCATCCAAGATATCTATAGATTATTCACATTTAGCTTAGGTGATCTTTCTAATCGTCACCAAAAACACAGCTTGTGAAACAAACTAACCTTATCGTATATGGTTTCTTTGTATATTACATCCAGAAAAAAGGAGAAAACATAACACATTAATGCTGCCGGACATGGCACACAAAAAATTGTATACTTGATATGTATTTTATTGTCAGGGGAGGTGTGGAAACTCAACAGCTCGAAAACATTCAGGATTTGGTTAGGTCGAAGGTTCTTTCTAATGTAGATGATAGATGGGCTTGGGACTTGGACGGGGGTGGGGACTTTTGTGTTAAAGATGCTCGTGACCTTGTGGACGAGGTTCTACTTCCAAAAGAGAATGTTGCTACGAGATGGATTAAGACTATTCCTATTAAGGTGAACGTTTTCGCGTGGAAACTCCACCTTGATCGCCTCCCCACTAGGTCTAACATTTTCAAACGTGATGGTTTGGTGGCTTTTTGTTAAGAATCAAAACCTTGGCATCTACTTCATTTTCATAGTGTTTTTTAACCTATATTTTTCATGTATTTTGTCTTTTTAACCTATTTTCATTTGTATGTCATTTTCAGAAACGTTTGTTTAATCATTTGGTTTTGCTTTGCTCATGAGGTATCCTTTCTTTTTTTTATCATCATCTAACAAATTTCATTTGTATTCAATTGTTTTATTATTGTCATCCAAGATATCTATAGATTGTTCACATTTAGCTTAGGTGATCTTTCTAATCGTCACCATAAACACAGCTTGTGAAACAAACTAACCTTATCGTATATGGTTTCTTTGTATATTACACACGAAAAAAAGAGAAACCTAAACATTACTGCTGCCGGTATGGCCACACAAAAAATTGTAACATTTATAGTATTTGATTATTTGAAAAATATTTGCAAAGTTAAGCAGGAAACACAATCTAATATACTTTATTTTTTCTTTAGTTTAAAAATTGTGGGTAGTGATTTCTAAAAATGTCTTACCAAAACAATATCATGACAAACACGATGGTGTCATGACAAACAGGATGATGGTGAGATTTGTGAAGAAAGATGTGAGTACTGTTGTCTTGTACAACTCATTGGTTGAATGTGATATCCAATGTACTGTCTACTTTGGTTTTAAAGTGTCTCCATAAATAGTTTAGTCAAATGTCTATTGATTCATATTTTCATGTCCCTTGGTTTTAAAGAAAAATATGTATATACCATTTATATTTCAAACGCTAGACGTTCTTTGTACAATGTAGAAATGGCCAAATTTACTTGATAATTTTTCCTTCCTAAATTAAATATATTCATTGGTAGAGTACTGCTCAACTCTACTTTGGTTGTTACCATTAAAATTTTCCACATAAAAGTTGTTCTCACTTATAGCATTCTTATATTTAATCTTGATTTTTGAATAACATTCATATTACAAAACTAAATATAAATGTGGAGAAAGATGATTTTCAGACATATAATAAAATATAGATTTCTTTAGATTTGATGTTTAAGTAATATAATGTGATAAGACACAATAGTACAATATCTCATACTCAAGTGTTTGTTTGTCTTGACTCTAATGTGAAAGACATAAAATTGAAGAAAGACGAATGACCCATTTAAAAATAATAATAATAATAAAGTGGTTAAATAATAATAATTGTGCGTATATGGTTTTCTCTCCTCATTCTCTTCTTTTGGAGAATTTGAGAAACATGCAATGACTTTACTGAAGCGGATCCAAAAGTTCTTCGTGACTTAAGATATTGAGGCACGTACTACTGCTCATATTTTTAGTAAGATCAATAGCTAGAGGAGTAGGAGCCCAGATAATATCTTAACTTCTTAGTCCATGTAACCCATTCTCACACAACAAACCATGCTTTTTCTTTTTCTTCCACACACTCTTAGTCCTTCACCCTCATAAATCATGAATAGGTTGTGGAGAATTTATTCATGAAATATACACAAAAATTCCAAGCCATAGATATTTAACTTTCGTGGCCAATAGAAATGTGGCTCGATTGAGGTGTTAACGCAAACATAAAATCAGTTTCATATTATGTTTATGGTCATCTATTTCAGTTCAGTTGCAACTTGCAAGGCACAATGTGAACGAGTTGAGCATTACGCCCATTTCTACTATAAGAAGACGTATATATTGCTAAGAAAACATAGTGATTATAACTATAACTTGTGACGACACTCATGTTACATAACGAATTGGGTACAATTTTTAATCAACTTCAAAGTTTCTTAACTACTTTATCTACTCACAAAACCTTATATAAACATCGTGGGCCGTGCTTAGCACGGCATAAAACCCTTCCTAGTGTTTAGATAATCGGTATGTGTGGACATTATTGAATTAATAAAGTCTACAGAAAGAACACGAAACAGATTACAAAGATGATCCAGAAAATTCAGGTAGCGGTGTATCTAAGGAAATAAAGGCATGCAGCTAAGCCCGGTATTTTCTGGATATCCCATCATCAAGTTGAGATTTTGTAAAGCTTGACCCGAAGCTCCCTTTACAAGATTATCAATCTGCAAGCATAGGTATATGAAATTAGCAATTAATTAACACAAGAATAGGCAATACCGTATCACTTTATTTATATATAAAAAAATGGTTCGAGTGGGACATACAACAGATATGATTATTGCTCTTCCTGTGATACGATCAGGGAAGACATTTATATGACAACCATTGGAACCTTGCACGTATTTGGTGTGTGGAGCTTGACCATCCGGCAGCACAGCTACAAATTCTTCCTTCTAAGGAAACCATAACAATTATACAAAAAGGGTCAATTCAAATTGTATTTTATCAATGACGGGTCAAACGGGTAAAGAATAACAAATTTGTGGCGTTAAATGAAACGAGTCAACCAAGTTAAGCATTGTCACCCTTACCCCACCTGCCTGACCCGCCCATTTTGCCACCTCATCAGACCAGAACGATTAGAAACGTTGCCAATTTATAAAGCTATAAAATATTACCTCATAAAATTTTGTCAAGTGTTGCTTCAAATCTTCAACTGAAACTCCGGGAGCCAATTCAACATTTATAGTGGATTGCATGCCTCGGCTCTAAAAATCCAGACAGCAATCCAATTACTTTTCCGGTTCAAGTATTACAACCAATCAAATAAATCATCTAAATAAAGGTTGACAATTTACCATTGGCATTAAGGTAGGAGTAAAGCTAACAGTTACTCTAGAATTTGCAGCATCTGATAATTCTTGTTCAATTTCAGGCACTGAAACCAAACCAGACAAGTATCATAAGAATGGATCAACAAGGGCATTTGGTTATGATCAATAATAGCATGAAACTGCCTATTTACCATGACGATGCCTTGTGATGCCGTAAGAAAATATCCCTTCAGATACTTCCGTGTATAAATTTGCCTCTTTTGCACTACGACCTACAAGGGTTACCAAGTGATTAGAACTATGTGGAAATATGTGCAAAAATTGATATGTTAAAACGATACTCCTACAAACTTAACCGTTAAGAGAGATGTACAAATATAGCAAAAAATCAGCACAAAATATATAAGCTGAGATAAGTTACCTGCTCCACTAACTCCAGAATTTGAGACAATAACGATATTTTGCAATGTAATAAGGTTAGCCTGCAATCACAAATAAAATCAAAAGATATTAAGACACTCATCCAATTTAACATTTTAATTTTTCCAAATGCGAAAGCGCACTTAAGGCGACCAACGTAGATAATATCACTATTAAGTAGATAATATCCCTTAGGTATCGGGTCAAAATCGGCAAGGCCACCCATTTATTTCATAAATGGGTTTCTTCTATGAACTCTTGTGTCTTTTTACAATTTTGCTCCTGAAGATAAGTTAAAAAGTCGAGTATAATATTACCCGACTTATTGGCCTAATTCCTAAAAGACAAGTTAGCATATTTGTTATCCCGAACAAAGCGCCACCCATGAGGTATGTCGAAATGCTAGTGCAAGAAACGTGTCGCATGAGGAAGAGTACGAGCGAGTAGATCATCTTTCAATGCCTTGTTTTAAACAATAATTTTTTTATAACAAAACAATGTAATTGGTTGTAAATGAAAATGTGACTTTTTCCGTCGCGCACTAAAGCGTGTGTGAGCCCATCAAAACCTAGTTACAGCCAAATATGCTCCTTTGTTGTACCATGTCAACATGTAGCATTGTATAACCAATGTAAAGAGTTAATTATATGTCACAATGTCCATACACAGATAGTAAGTCAAAGAATTTAGGGGGGTTTGGACTTGGGTTCTAAAACTGATTATTAGAAGTCGCAATAATATACACAGATTCTACTTTTCAAAATCTGATTCTTTCAAATTTTCAAATAAACAGTTCATAACAGCTTGGTCAAACTCCATTATTTAAGGGTTAAAAAAATGACTTATTAACTCGTTCCTTTAACCTAATTTAGAAGAGCTTTATTCCCATTCAACAAAACATCATCTTTCCCAAAACGTACATCCATACAGCCCCTTCTACCTGATGATTATATGTATTACGGAGAAGATACATAAAGATGTAAGAAATAAAAAAGAAAAACCAACCTTGAGCAAAGGAACGAGAGGTAGCAAAATAGTAGTAGGATAACATCCAGGATTGGCAACAAGGCGTGCGCTTTGGATCTTGTTTCTAAATATCTCAGTCAAACCATAAACAGCTTCTTGCTGCAATCAAATAAACAAAATGACTCGTAGCTAATTAACTTAACGTTATGTACATACAGAAACAAAAAAGACATCTACTGTGTTAAAGCTAATGGAAAGATATCCACGGTCTTCCAAGGTCAATTACATATTTTTGGTTGGCTTAGATTATCATAATGGCTTCGCAAAAAGTCACTTCTAAAGTGTTCTGCAACAGCCCTTTTTATCTCGTGAATATGTTATTAAGCACTTGTCAGCAGGTGTTTGGATAATCTTCTTGTATTGGATTATCCGATTAGTAACTGCAATTCTAGGAACAGATAAAATTAACTTTGTACCTGCAATTCTGTTGCTTTGTGAGGCTGCCCATACCATTCAGCGTAGTCATTAATATCTCGTAACCTGAAATCCTGCGAATACCTCATGTTACATATCTTCCTAATACTACTGTATAACCTTAAGCAAAAAAAGTTATAAGCAGCCAAATGTACCGCGGAAAGATCAACAATCTTTAATCGAGTTGGGAGACCTTTAATAATTTCCTGCCACAAGATTACTCATGAGATATTATACACAATTACCAACCATCAATCACTAAACAACAGCAAGAGTTTTCAATTCCAAATTTAGATAAAAGACGATTTAAACTTTTTAGAGCAACAGCAGGTGCTAGATAACGGAACTGAATCCATCATAAGGAGAGAGAAAAAAACCTGAGTGGTGCCGTGTGGCAAACAACAAAAAACAGCATCAACACTAGAAAAATCTGCATCCTTAACAGCAACCAAATCTGGCAAATTCTGCAAACAAATTAATAAATGTGTTAGTTATGATTACAAAACAACACAAGTATATTACAACAAACTTTCTACGGTTATCGCCCGTTTCATTTTTGGCTAAATATATTACCTGACCCAATTGAGATAAAGTCATAAGAACACAAACCCAAATCAACCATCCATAGGTATACTGTAAATGGGTCAATTCATAAGAAAAAAAGCTTACCTGAGTGATAAGGTGTGGAAATACTGATCCAATTGACAGACCAGCTTTTCTATCAGCAGTCATCAAAGAAATGTTAAAGTACGGATGGTTTGCAATGAATCTAATAAGCTGAAAAAAGAAGATAACTTCAAAGTTAGACTCTACTGGATGATGCAAACATTTAAGAGTCTTTTGTTGCAATCAAGATATGATAATGAATTACAAAAAATAACCAAAATGATTTACCTCTACACCAGTATAACCGCTGGCTCCAAGAATACCAACTTTAATAGGCTTATCCACTTTCTGAGCCGATACTAGTACAACTCTCATAGGCTTTCTACTAGCTTTTAATGTTTTCGGTTTATCCTAAACGTTCAATTCAAATCATATAGTTAATGCCTAATTGATATCATCCACATAAGAAGTTGGCAGTATAGTATATTATCGTTCGCATAAGACCAAGGACTATCTGTTGTGTGTTATTCTAGTCGGAGTCATAAGAAAAAGGAAGAGAGTTTTTGTAGATGACCTTACGGGTTTTTAATGATTTTTTAATACAGCAGTATACCCGTTTTCCAAAGACTCAAATAATGTTGCTAAAACAAATTCCATTGACTAAATGGCGCATAAACAAACATCGCGAAGTACATTGGTATTATATGCGCGTCTGGGCCGTCTCAAATATAAATATTATATAACAAACTGAAGCCTGGAAAAAAACACTCCATCATAAACCGATACGCACCCCCCCCCTCCCCCCCCCCCCCCCCCCCCCCCGCCTCCCCCCCTCCGCCGCGCCCGCCCACCTCCCCCTCCTCCCCCCCCCCCCCCTCTCCCCCCCCCCCCTCACCCCCCCCCTCTCCGCCCCGCACCGCCCTCCCCGCGCCCCCGCCTCTCTCGCCCCCGTCCCCCCACCCCCTCCCCCCCCTCCCCCGCCCCCCCGCCCTGAGCAACCACGAATTCATTTTCTAGTCTAAAGTATTATATCAACAATTCGTAACACAATGATAGAATTCGGCAATGAGCTGAAGTGCAAAATTAATATGACAACAAAACAGATTTCTTCAGATCAAAATGTGAACTCATAATCATGTTATCTTCATTCTTATGTTGATCAGAGAGAGAAAATGAGCAAACATGTTATAATAGAGTTGCTTAATTTATGCCATTGGATGATAAAGTTATTATTCACCAAAAATATATATGATACACTGCCAAGATAGAAAGTGTAGAAAGAAAGTGTGTAAAAAATGGTGCTAGAAGTGTAGTTAATGGGCTAGATAGGTTATATCATACTGGTTGTCTGATTGATGTTTTTGGTTTGGCTGGGAGTTGAAATTATAACTATGTTGTAAAACCCTAAAAAAAAATTCTTTAGAAAAGGAATTGCGGAAAAAAGTTAGTGGGGGCAGACAAGAAGTGTTTGCTATTTTTTTATTCTTTTTTGGATGATGAGATAAAAATTATGCTTGATTTCTAATTGAAACATGTCGGTTGGGTGTAGTTGTTTAAAAAAATTTTGTAAAAAAAAATAGATAGATTTATTTTTTGGAAAACATAGAGAAGAACGCGTTATATGTTACTGTTTCAAAATAATATGTCTTTTGTAGATTGTTTCCTTGTTAGTCGCGCTTACAAATGCATGTTTTTGTGAGTTTTTTGTAGATCAATTTTGTTGGAAAACAAATATATTCTGAAGCGTGATATCTATTTTCTTATTTTTCACCAAAACGCTTCTGTGGGAAACAAAAGTGTTTTCCCCCAACTAAACGCCTACCGTCGTGTTTGTGTTGTGGACAATGTCTTCTTGTACATTTTGGGGTGCTTTTTTGTAAGTGCTTTTAGAGTTTGACGTGCTAAAGAGGTATTTTGTACTTTATTTGTAGGAAAATGATATTTATTCTTAGATAGATCGTAATGCAATCAAAGAGATGATCAAATCAAACTCGTCATATTAGCGTTAACTTGATTTCCTTTTTTAATTAAATGTTCGTAGTAAGAATCGTACTCATAATCAAAAACATAAAAATAAATTTAAAAAACACACACACACACAAACACTCTCCATTTGCTCGGTTGCCTGAATGACCAAAATAAATAAAAAAAAAAGAAGAACAGCTTCAGAAAGGGTGGACGCCTAGTGTTTATATGACACAAATGATGTTTGGTCCCCATTCGTTTAGTCTCAACCACTTGTTCTATTTTATCCTTCTATCTAAATGATTTTAATAAGTGGAAAAATCAATGATACAAATTATGAGAGAGAATTAGTATATTATTATAGATTTGAGTTATTTTGAGGACCATTTTTTTCTCACATACTGAGGGATAGATCTGGGACCGTTTTTGTATGCCATAGGTTTGGTTCAATTGCTAAAAAAACACCAGATGGGACTATATTTGCGCAAGTTTTATAAGACATGACAAGAACTAAAAATAGTAAATATGTAAATCTAACCCAACTACCCCTATTTCTAGTGAAAAAAAAACAAGAACACAGACATCACACTCCTGTTCTCTCTTTTACTTCTACATCATCTAAACACCTAACCAACAAGATCTTAAATTTAAGTTTTGTACATAATATTAACCGTGCTAAATCCACGAAATTATCACAAAGAATATGCATAATCAAGGAATAGTATAAATAACTTGATCCTGGATAAAAGTGTTGTTCAAAACGATTTACGCTATTATGATGCCGAAGATGGTACGCCTTATACTAGACTCCATTAGTTTGTTTGTTATTTTTAACTATTGTTTAATTAATTTGCTTTGATATATTTGTGTTTTTTATTCTTCTGTCATTTAAGTATAGGATCAGTATGATTGTTTGTTTGTGTTGTTGTTAAACTTTAATACACCAAAAGCCCGTTCCACATCTTTCCTTGCTGCTTCGTGCTTTGTCTTATACAATATTCGTTTATGATCATTCGTACCCGGATTTTTAATTGATTTAATAAGAACGGACCATTGCGGATATATCCCGTCAGTAAGATAATATCCTCTTTTATAAGGCACGTTGTTAGCCACGAATGGAACATCCGGTGCTCTCCCCGATTTGAGATCATTGAAAAGAGGGGATTGACGTAAAACGTTCACGTCGTTATTCATCCCGGAGACACCAAAGAACGCATGCCAAATCCATAAATCATTGGAAGCTATCGCTTCCAATAAAATGAATGGATCTGGCCCGTGATCACCCCTAGAAAATTGAGCTTTGAATGCAACTGGGCAATTCGCCCACGGCCAATTTGTACAATCAATGCTTCCTAACATCCCAGGAAACCCATGCTTTTCATTGTGATAAGCATAGAGTTTTTCAATGTCAGTATACGTCGGCTTTCGCAAAAACTCTTCACCATATAAATTCATGATGACCTTACAAAAGATTCGGAGAGAATCACGAGATGTTGTCGCACCCATTTGCAGATATTCGTCAAGAGAATCAGGAACGCATCCGTATGCCAATTGACGAATTGCGGAAGTACACTTCATTAATGCTGAAATACTACGTTGTCCCCTACAATCATATCTTTCTTGAAAAAATTGAGAAGCATCGGTTACTTCTCGAACAATTTTTGTAAATAGTCTTCGGCTCATCCTGAAACGTTCACGGAATGTTGCTTCGTCATACTGTGGCTGTTCGGAGAAGTACGCCATTACTAAACGATCATGAGCACCGTAACGATCCCTTTCTACTGTGGTTCGATGGACTTTTGGCTTTGACGCTTCATAAGCCGCTTGACATGCCTCCGTAAACATAGCAAGCTCGCTATTAACTTCATCTTCATCGTCTGAAGAAGTATCAAAAAATAGATCGGAAGACATTGTGTAGATTAGTGGTTTGAATGTGTGTGGAGAGAATTGTTGTTTGAATGTGTGATAAAAATGGTGAAGTGAGTGGGTATTTATAGTGTTAAAATTATTTAAATTTTAAAAATTAAAAAGTTTTTTTTTATATACAAAACAAAAACGTCATTTGAATATACACAACGACCGTTGTCGTTCTGACGACCATTAGAGGGTTTCGGTCTCCGGCGTATCGGTCGCGACCGACTCCCCACTATGGGGGCGACCGACTTCGATCGACGGCGACCGAGTCGGTCGTCCGGCCCATAGTGGGCAGCCTAATTAAGCATCATGAGTCGTAACGATGATGTATCTCGAGTTGAGTTATTTTGAGGAACATTTTTTCTTCACATACTGAGGGATAGATTTAGACCGTTGATTACATAGGATTTGATCAAATGATAAAAAACACGGAGGGGCCAATATTGCCAAGTTTTAAAACATGACCGAGGACTAAAAATATAAATATGTAAATCAACCCAACTACCTCCATTTCCAGTCAAAAAAACACACACATCACACACCTTCTCTCTCTACACATCAAACCCTAACCAAAAGATCTAAAAATTTGTACAAATTAACCGTGCAAATCACGAAATAAACACAAAAATGCAACAAGGAACTAGTAAATCAACCGATCCTAGAAAAAAGTGGTTCAAAACGAACCATTTATGACGCTGACGATGGTACGCTTATACAAACTCATTAGTTTGTTGTTATTTAACTATTTCTAATAATTTGCTTTGATATATTTATTTTTTTTACTTCTCAAGTAAGATCAGTTGATTGTTTGTTTGTTTAAGTTTGAGGTTTTAGAGGTCATTTGAGTGTATTGTTAGTTAAGTAGCAGATCATGTGGTTTAAGCTTGCATAAAAGGTGTTCGGTGAAATGCTTAATCTTAATTTATTGCTTTTTTCCTTCTTCTTTTTTGCACATTTAGAAGTTGCTTACGATGGTGGATTATTTGAACTTTAGGGATCCTAAATCAAATATGCTTCTTTAAGCTGGGTTTCTAGTTTTTTAGATTGAATTAAAGCTTTCATCTTTAAACTGAGTTAGCGACTTGTTTAGCTTGGTGTTCTTATACATTTGTTTGAGTAGCTCTTTATATTAACTAACACTTACGATTATTTTCACAACAACTCATATTGTAACGGAAGATGGAGGTTGAAGTTTCGGTTAACTAAATTGAGCCAAAGGCAAAAAACTAACCATGTAAACATTCGTTCTATCTACTTATTATGATATAATGTTGGACTAATAACTTGTAAGAGAACATTACTAGGTCGGGTTCATCCTCGTCATACTAGTCATCAAGTTCAGGTTCCCTTGCAAGGTCTATATCATTAAGCAGTTCTCCGCCACTTAGTTCAAGTCCAAAAACTTCGAGAATGAAGTCAATATATTTTTGAAACAAAAGGGGACACCCAAAACTGCAATTAAAGCTGCTTCATTAGGATAGATCAAAACAGTTTCTGGTGTGGTTGGCCTGGACAACTTTTGTGAAATTATATTATATAAATAGCCAGTGTGTTAAACATAGTAACAAAAATTGGTTTTGAGTTAAAGAATTGTTGATAAAGCACTGCTTTTCTTTGAGTAGATGATGGTTAATATGGAGGAACGCAAAATGGCTTATATATCTGAAACAATCTTTGTTCTTCATTTTATAATAAGTCTAATGTATTTTTTGGGAAATAGCAACATGTGATAATGGTGATGTTATTAAATCGAATTATTTTCTTCTTGTTTTCAAAGGAATGCTACTTGTACTTGACTTAAAAACAAGTGCCTAATGATGTAGTGACTAGTGAACTTGTTTATATTTGAACTATCAAACTGTGGTAGATAGTATTATAATCTGTTTGTTTTTTGTTTTCAAAGTTACTGATACTTGTTTATACATTTTCAGGAAAACAATGTTCCCCCACCATTTACATCATTTGAAGAAACTGGTTTCCCTTCTGAGTTGCTTAAGGAGGTATAACTTTTCTGATTTGGTTAAATATGTGCTAATTTGTTTCTATATGTTTGTATGTTTCAGAATTAACTTTTGACTAATACAAGAACAAACCACAAAGGAAAACATACTTGCAATGGCTTTAGAAAGGGATACTTGTCGCCTTTCAGGGCCATTACACTTGACTAGTGTTGACTTTTAATGTGAATGTCCATATTATTGGCTTTGGGCCAAAATAGAATACTGTGTGAGTATAGTATATCTTCAAATGTGAATGTCCATATTATTGGCTTTGGGCCAAAATAGAAAATACAGGTTGGTATATATCTATTTTGCCAAACTAGTATATATTGTTTGCAATATCGACCCATTTACTTGTTATTGGGTTAACTTGCATTGTGGTTTATTTCAAACTAGTTGGTCGAATACAGTAAGTTAGCAAAATAAGGAACTGGAGTCTGTGATAGTCACCTAAAGTTAATATCCAAGGCATGCAAACTTCTGAATTTTTCGTAAGATTATTGTTGGAACATTATTGTGTATGTTATCATCACGAGCGCATTAATATTTTTCCAAAAATGGACACTAAAAAGGCATGCAAACTTCTGAGTTTTTCGTAAGATTATTGTTGGGAACATTATTGTGTATGTTAACATCACGAGCGCATTATTATTTTCCAAAAATGAACACTAAAGTGTCTGTGGGTCATCCTGTACTAAAAAGTAACCTGGTTTCTGGAACTTTGTTTTCATTCAATGCTGAGATTGATTGTCTTGTACTCTTGTACAAAAAACGCAGAGGGTGACTCAAACTCTTGTGATGCGTCTTAGACAACATGAGGAAACTGTTGCACGAGAAGGTATGCATTGATGGCATCATGGCTTACAATACATATAGATACATTATGAAGTTAAAGTTGGTTGATTTATATTTTATTTTCTTTCAGGGACTGGAATAGCTAGAATGAGGCAAAGGGATATGATACAATGGTATGTGTCAGCAGAATGAAAAGAACAACTACAACTCCATGGAAGAGGCAAAGGCTGAAGTCACCAAAATCAAAGCTATCATAGATGTAACAATTTGCAAATTTAGAATGTAGCAAATATATAATGTGTTGAAAATGATCCAAAATGACTATTAATGCCTATAACTTTATAAATTACCATTTAACAACAATAGATTGTTATTCAAGTAGTGTGGTTTCATTTTTATCTTTAATAAACATTGTAAACAACTTAAAATATTACAACTAATACAACTTTAATATCAAGAACGATTTTTAACCTTTAATATCACTTGTGATATTTTATTTTATTTATATTATCACCTATGTGTTTTCTTATATTTTTATTTTTTCAGACACATGATGGTTTTTGTGTCTTTCATCGCGATAGACAAGCACAATATGAGAGATTTCGCACGTTTACGGCGGCTTTCACACGTTCCGCCGGCTTTCGCGCGTTCTGCCAACTTTCGCACCTTTTTCCGCTTTCGCGCACTTTCCCGTTTTCGTGCGCTTTCATACGTTTTCGTACGTTTTCACAAGTATTACTATTAGAGAATCAATATTAGTGTGTTTTACTGATTAATTTTTATACATTTTGATACTGTGATGATTGTTGTGATAATATGAGAGATTAGAGTTAGGTTCAACCGAACACAAGAGATATTCTACATATGAGTAATATCGCAGGTGATAAAGCAATATAATGTAACACTAATTATGGTATTTAACGTATAAGTAATATCATAAGTGATAAAGTAATAAAAAGACCAAAAGTACACATCATTCATGTCCTTTAACCATTAAACCCTATACCAAGAACCTTAAACCCTATACCAAGAACCTTAAACCCTAACCACTAGGTTTAATATCACAAGTGATATATACATAAAAGGAACTAAAAAAGTTCTGGTTAGCATTGTTAAAACACTTAAAAACGTTTTCAAACACATGCATAATGATCTCATGAACAACGATCGAGATACATAATTCATATGTATTTTTTGACATATTTGAATGAGCGCACACTAGAAATAATATGCATAACAAATTATAAGTAAACGGTAATAAAATATGATTCTGCTTTTGTTTTAGGAAATCATGCTCGTAAGTCATTCGAAGATCACAAAAATACAAGAGCCTATATGCCAATAATATCACATGAATATCGTACACCTATAAAAGAAAAACTAAGAAACCTTGAAAGTCGTTGCATTCATGAGGGTCGGGTAGTTTTTGACAACTTTGTAGATCTAAACTATGTTCGGTCTATGTTCAGCTTTGTCGAGTTTGAGTGTCTCCTTGAAATTAACGACCAAATTTGTCCTCGTTTCATTCTTGAATTTTATAGTCAATATCAAATAAATTATTTCGATGAAGGTGAAATGTTCATCGAATTCGTGATTCAAAATCAATTATTTTCTTACTCTCTTGAAGAATTTGCTCAAATTCTTGACATACCTTGCGAGGGTACCTGCGTCTTTACTGACAAATGGTCACTTGACGAGTTGGCATATGGTGTCCCTACGGATGGTCCATATAAAACCAACCCTCCTTCTCCTAATGACATTATTTTGACTATTTGAATAGATAGAGAAGGTCAAGTCCGTCGCATCCGTCATGAGGAAGAAATTGATGTTCTTGAATATCAAGTTCTAACTCGTGAAATTGAGCCAACCCTGAAGGCTTTGGAAGAGATTACTCAGGAAAATGTTTTTTGTCTAGGGGGTAATCGGGATCATGTTCTCGCGTGTCTTTGTTACATGCTTTATTGTGTCGTACACTCCGAAAAGTATGGCAAAATGAATGGAGTGGGTCACTAAACAAAAGTGGTTGATCTTACCCTATGGTATGTTATTGACCCGTTTGTTTAAATTCATCATGAATGAAAATCGTGAATTGTACAATGAGTCTTATGTCTTGTACGATCGTGTCATGAATCCTCTTGCCGCTCAACAAGAGCAAAAACCTAGAAAGGATCGTGGCACGAGAAGAGATCGTCACTCCACTTCTTCTTCCGCCTTTGACCAACCATCATCTTCTTACTTAACGATGATGATGATGATGATGGAAATGGCGAAGGAACCTCGCGTGCAAGCACTCCTTCCCCCATTCGTTATGTCAATTCGTTAACCAATCAAGTTCCTCAAGTTTTTCAAAACCCACCTAACATTGAACCTCACTTGGAACCCTTTTACACCCGTCAAACCAAAATCATCAACCGTCAAGTTCAGATTCGAGACAAGCAACGTGGTGGATTAAGGTCAATCAGGAAAGGCCTTAGAAACTTGTGAAGAAATATCAAGAAGTGAGCAATATGGAAATGTGCTTTGTGACATTATTAATTATATTACTTATTACTCTATGAAGCTTAAGTACTTAAACTTATATTATTTAGTGATAACTTAGTATGTAGTACGGGCAACATAACTTGCCTTGGATGATCTTTTGATTTTATCATCCTAAATACTTGTTTTCATGGTACTTAACACACTATAATTACCTCTATGATGATATGCATGTTTATCAATTAGTCAATATGCATAGATGTGTTTCTTTGATTGAATTTAGAATGATTAGTGTTATGAATTTAATTGTTAAGTATTAGATTATTCATGATGAAATAGAGTTCATTGCAAAAAATGTGGAAATAGAAATATATTTTTTCTCTGTATAGGATCTGCAGAAAATCAAAAAAACTAGAAAAAAATTTCCTGCCTTTAGAGAACGCCCCCCATAAACATGGGACGGCCCCTTAATATATCTGAGTTAAGATCAATGTAGACCCAACATTTGTCATAGACCCAATGAACCAATCCTAGCCACTCATTTTTTCATCAAAAATAAAAAAACTCACTTTCCACCTCTTTTTTAAAAATAAAATATCTTACAAACGGTAAATCGTCACACGACAAAAAATACACCATCGCGACGAGTATTTTTTTATCTTTCAGTAGACGGGTGACACGATATACTTTCGAGGAACTTTTTTTCGATTTTTTTTTTCAGTCACGAATTGCGAAAATCATATATGATTCGTATAACGAATCATATATGATTCGTATAACGGATCATATATGATTTCATAAAATCATATATGATTTCATAAAATCATATATGATTTCATAAAATCATATATGATTTCATAAAATCATATATGATTTCATAAAATCATATATGATTTGTGATTCCGACAAACTTTTTTCAATTTTGTTTCAGTCACGAATTACGAAAATCATATATGATTCGTATGACGAATCATATATGATTCGTACAACGAATCATATATGATTTCATAAAATCATATATGATTTCATAAATCATATATGATTTCATAAAATCGTATATGACTTCATAAAATCATAAAAAAAAGTTCGTCGAAAGTACATAGTGTCGCCCCTCTATAAAAAGATAATTTAATTCTCGTCGCGATGGTATGTTTTGTTTTGCGTAACGATTAACGGTGTGTGAGATATTTAATTTTTAAAAAAGAGGTGGAAAGTGGGTTTTTTTATTTTTGATGAAAAAATGAGTGGCTATGATTGGTTCATTGGGTCTATGACAAATGTTGGGTCTATATTGAACTTTTGGCGAATATATCTAGGACCGCCATGTATATATGTGTTGGGAATTATATTTGAGTTGATAAGACAAAACAAGAATGAAACATAAGGACTGAATATAGCTTTATGGAATTCTACAAGCTAGTGGAGTTTATTCTACAAAAGATAAAAGATTCTAAAAGATATGATTCTTGAAGATAAAGATGAAGTTTATTAAAGAATTAAAAGATTTAGTTTCCTTATACAATTATATTTTCTCTTGTAAATCTAGATAGACTCTACTATATAAAGAGATCCCTAGATATTGTTTTATATGTGTAAAAGATGTAAACACAAGAAAAGTGTGTGTGTGTTCTAGGCGTCAAGTCCTCTAAATGGACGCCTAGTGTTTAGTTGGTTTAGCCTCAAGGTAATTAAGGTTTTCCTTGATCCCTGTTACAGTTCATTGATGTAACCGTATTGTTCTGATCAAATAATATTGGGGCTTGGAATGTTTGGTAAAACCTTGTTATGATAATATTGATTCTATGTTTGAATATTCCGCCTATGTTATCATTATCCTAGATTAGTTCTTAACAAACTAGAGCCACAACGATCTTTAATATTCAACAATATGGGACCGCCATCAGAAATTACAGAAATTTTACTGTGACTACCTGATTTTCTGTGCAATTGACTATTCTCTCTTAGACCCAGCTAAACTTCCTGCATTTTGCTAAACAACTTTTGGAATTTGTTTCCTTAATTCTCATGCTTTTCCACTTTGATCACTTGCTTTCAAATTAAATAAACCATCCTTCTCATTCTTCTTACCATCTTCATCTTCCTCAAACAATTCTACCATGAATTCCACCAAAGCTTCTTCTTCTAACCCTTCCAAGAAAATCAAACTAACCATAATCCCTCCTAGACAACTATTTGTCAACATCTCTAGTGATGAAGATGTCACCACCACACCTTCTCCTACAACAACTTCTTCATCTCCAACTCCTCCAAATGCACCATCAAAAACCACATCCACCAATCAAACCTCATCAAGCCAAGGGAACACATCTTCTTCTTTTCAATCAAAACTTCAAATTTCACCACCATCTTCAAATGAACCAACTTCTCCTCATCCTTTGAACCCTTTGCTTGACAACATTTCGGATGTTCCTCCTAGACCTCTAAACCCTCAACCACTTCAAAGTCATCCTTCTTTGGATATCACACTCTCTTTGTCACCAATCACTCCTCTTGATCACATTCATGACACTCCATCACCACCATCTCCACCACAACCTCAACCACCTATCATGGGTCACCCTCTTTACTACAACTACCATGACTACCATGGGTCAAATTGCATATGTTGCTTTCATAACCAAACTCTTTTCTTAACCTTAAAAGATGAGATGAACATCATGTTTTCTCATCTTGAGTATCTTCTCACTACCGCAATCACCTCACACTTTACACCTCCATCTTGAAATGTCTTCAAAAGTTTTCATAAACGTGTTACCCCAAACCTTTTTGCTTAAAAAGTCATTCTCTTTATCTCATGAAGTATGTAGTGTGTCTTATGGATTAATTATCTTGTATTAGTTCTAGTTTTATCTTATGTTGTATGAATGTATTACTTGCATTTGCTATTATATAAGTTTCTTGATTGTTGAATGAAACTCTCTTTTGGGGTACTTAAATCTAATGTGTTGCTTAAAAGATATTTGTGTTGTACTTGTATCTCTAACTTTGTTTTCTAGGAAACAATTTTTGTAAGATTGATCCCTTAGTACCCCGAACAAGAAGGAGCATACATCAAGGGGGGGTCTTGATATCGTCGATTTATTTCTTCCTGCAAATACTCGACGGTCATCCTTTTTGAATTCGACAAAAAGGGGGAGAAATGGAACAAAACTCATTAATAATGTGTAACTATTAATTTTATACAAAATGAGTTTATATTTTGTCATCATCAAAAAGAGGGAGATTGTTAATACAAATAATGTCTAAAAACGTTATTTATATTTTTTGACCTCTCAACGTTTTGATAATAACAAAATATAAAAACGTTTACGATAAAATTAAACGTTTACAACTTATTAATCATAAAATTCCATTTATAAGATTAGTAATCACTTAAGGTATGAACAAACAAATTAATATTTTTTAATTAAAAGAAAAGTTTTATTAAAAACTTAAAATTTGAAATTCAAATTTCCCCCCTCCCTAAAATGGAAAGTTCCATACCAGATACAACCTTCCCCAAAAAAAGACAAAAAAGGGAGCGTAGTCGGCGGCCCCCAGATATATCTGGAACCATTGGGACCGCCGCCAATGACCGTTGAATTTTCCTACCTATAAATACTGCTCCATTCCTTGCAGAAAATCAGACCTCTTTGCATGAATTTTCTCACACTTCTTTCTCTCTCTAA
>BQNB010041374.1:0-46804 GCA_026074375.1 Tanacetum coccineum
TACAACAAGAATTTAGGGTTTCGACTCTACAAAAGTAGTACAGATGGGATGAGAGAATTGTTAAACTCATGATTTTGTATGTTTATAAAAGAATTTAAACTTTCTTAAGTGTTGTATAAGTTATATTTTAAAAAATACATAAAATTTTTGAGTTTTTCCTGTAACTGGGCATTTGACGCCGTCAGGAATATCCTGACCCCATCACAAGTGTTATGGTGACAGCATCACGTGGAAGTCGTGACGCCGTCTCCACACTCTGTGAAAACTCATTTTTCGTTTTTGATGAAAAATTTCCTGCACTCATTCTTATAAGTTATTTTCCTGTACAAAATGCTGCATAACAACATGAGAATTAATGATTCAATCATATGACTTGAAACTGATGCGGATTAATCTAAACAATTTATTTTAAATGTTTGAATTTGGTTCCAAAAAACCGGATATTTCTCCTACACTTATTTTGTTGCAAAATACCTTTGATTGAAAATAAGACGAAGTTACTAACAAACAAAGCATGATTGCAAAATAATTCAAACATAATAAAACAAACAATAAAGGATTAAAACACAAGACACTCCTAATATGCAGGAAAAGTAAATATTGGGTTGCCTTCCAAAAAGCATTTTTCTTTATTTACGAGTCTTGTAGCTAGACTCAAAGTCACACGTTTTTACGTGACTTCTCCTTCATCGTTCATTTCACCTTCCACTTTAAGAAGAGCATGATGCTTACTTTTGAAATTTTTGCTCTTCCATTAGTCGAATTTAATCTCCCTCTCTAGGTGAAGTTTTATCCTTTATTCCCATTCCAGGACTAATCTATTTACAATCATAGTGGGGGCTATAGGATCTATGTCGTTCTTAACTCCTCTCTCAATCTTACAAAGGGACTCAGGTATCCTATGGAAACTTATTTTACTCTTTCCAGATCTTAGAGTTATGGTGCCCTTATCGAACTTAATTACATCCTTGGCCATTGTTAGGAATGGTGTTCCTAGGATGAAGGGTCTTTTTTCATCTTCCTTTATATCCAAAATCATAAAGTCCACTTGGTACACATGCTCGACAACCTTAACTAATATGTCCTCAGCTATTCCTAAATGGTAGATATATGAGTGGCTAGCTAGTGAGAAGCCTCTCGTCAGTTAGTTTCATATAGGTAGAGAGGGGCATGACATTTACGTCGGATCCTTGGTCAACTAGGGCGTTCATGTGTTTCAGGCCTCCTATGCTACAGGATATTTTGAAGTTTCATCCTATGTCCTCTTTTCTTGTTATCTTTTTTCTAAGGATTGTTTCATAAACAACCCCCCTAGGTGATAAATTGTATGTCTTCCTTTTTATTTTTCTTACTCATGCTCCCGATAAAGAGTCGTTGAACCTACGATTATCAACAAGCCCCTCTATCAGTTTCTTATTGATACTATGTTTCAGATAATATTCTACGGGCTGAGAGCTCGGTTCTTCAGTCATTTCTTCTTTTCCAGCTTCATTCTTCTTTTCGGCTTCCTTTACTTGCATCCTCGTTTCTGTTCCGGTAGGTTTTTCAATGTCGTTGCCAGTTGCTACGTCAATCTTGTCACTCCTCTCCTCTTCTCCTCTTGCGAGAGAGATAGAATTTACATTCTTGGTGACGAGGAATTTAGCCTCTTTCCTTATTAATACTTTCTCAGGGGTTCTGCTGGTTGTGAGTTCATTGAGTAGCCCAAACATTTTAGTCATTCTATCGTTGATCTCCTCGCGTTGCTTGAAAATGGCATTCTCAAATCTTTCCATTCTTTTGGTATGTACTGCATGTTAGTTAGTCCCGTAAACTCGAGACGAAAGTGGTTCCTAATGCCTGAGGAGTTGGCGTTTAGCCGGTATCGTTTACGAAAAAGTGAAGGGGTTTGCTTTGGAGGTTTTATTTTGTTTTGCAGATGTGGGTATTTGGGTAGATATTCGTATATAGCTTGAGGGATGATTATTGAGATCTGTTGGGTGTCGGTCGTGATCCCTTTAGTAAGAAGTTAATCTAGTCTTCGAGCTTAAGAAGTCTTCGGTCAGGTGTTTTTGAGGTGCTTTGAGGTGTAGAAATAGCCTTGACCGGTTTAACAAATTCTTTTGTGTCATTCCAGCCCTCATGGTCGTAGAGGGCGAGGTTCTCAATGATTTCCCAAGATTCGTCGGCATTCTTATTGTGGAGTTTGCCGCTAACGGCATGGTTAATCTTGCATTTAAGATGAAAGGAGATATGATCATAAAATTTTTAGATCTGAAGCCAACGATCAATGCCATGATGAGGGACTTTTTATAGTAAGTCCTTGAAATGAGTCCATGCTTCTGATAGAGATTCTCCATGATGTTGTTGGAACATCAGGATATCATTGTGAAGTTTTACGGTCCTTCCCGGTGGAAAGAATTGAGTAAGGAAATGAGTAGTAAGATCCTACTATGTGGTGATGGATCCTGCTGGAAGACGTTCAAGCCAATTGCTAGCTTGATCGCGAAGGAAAAATTAAAATAAATGCAGGCGCGTTCTTTCCTTGTTTTCACCATTAAGGCCAAGTGAGTCCACAAGTTTAAAAAAATCCTTGAGGTGTTGATTTGGATCCTCGGACCAGAGTCTATAGAATGAGCATTCGTTTTGCACCAACTAGATGGTGTCGGATCGAAGAGGTACCATGTTGTTCCCTACGGGGAGCTTAATGGTATTCATGTAGCCCTCGTGGCTAGGTTTGGAGTAGTCTCCAAGAGTACGGATAGGATTCTCGTCTCCCATGGTGGTTGACGAGAATGAATTACGAACATATAACGCAAAGAAAAGATAGACTACGAGAAAGGTAATATGCGGAATTAAATTCTCACTTGAAAGGGTTTAAGCGAGTAGAACTAAGTTAAACAATGATCAAAACCTAACTATTTTTCGCGCAGCGGCGCCAAAAACTTGATGTAGTAGTCGTAGGACTTCAACACGAAGTTTTACAACTCTGTAGGCAGAGTACCTAACCGTTGTAGTAGTAGTATAGGCAAGACTCGGGGGTTGTTATCGTTCTCTAGAGGAATATGTTGGGAAGGCTTGATCACGATCTAATAGAATTATAGAGGTTAAGAGAAGATTATTTTTGTGTTTTTATGATTTATGAAAGCAGGTAAATTTATGGTTTGAGAAGTTGGTTTGATAAACTAACAACTAAACTAATATCTAATCTACTGGTGATAACTTTATGATAATTAAATATATTTACTTAATCATGAATTACTAATCAGATTGATTTTCCTAATCTTGTTGCCTTGTCACACTTATGATGACATGTGTAAGTATTTCCTAGGTCATGAACGGATTACACTAACCCGCCGTCTATTTAATGTTTCGTTAGGGCAACGCAAAAGTAAGGTAGTATGAAGACTATTACAAGGCCCCTAAGAGCACATTAAATGCATGTGAAATAACTTAAGAGAGATCAACCATATAAAGGGACAAGGTAGTATGAAGACTGTTACCCGATGGTATCCTTTATACGCACTCGTGTTTCCCTAGAAGTATCTATAGCGATACAATCAAAAGTTGGTTTTTTAGAACCTAACACGCACAATCATCAATCAAGAAGCAACAATAAAGGATCTACAATCCGACTTTTATGCAATCATAAGCAAATACAAAGGAGGGTTTAGCCTCGCATGTTATAAAGAAAGCAAAGAGATAAATCAATCACACAACACATAGACATATTGAATGATTAATGATAAATAACCTTACTTGGATTAAAACATGGATTCAAGGTGGTTTGATAGGGTTTTAAGGCCCTCAAAATGACATATGAAGCTGCTACAAGAGCTAGGGTTTGTTTCCTTAAGTTATACAAAGTTATCATCGTTAAAAGTTACACTCTTAAAACCCTAAAATCGGTTTAGTATATATAGAGATATCGATGCGACAACATCGCGTTGTAATCCTGATGCCTTCGCTACGTGTATAACAACCCGTAATTTTCCAGTATTTTCATCAATGTAATATCTACTTACTATATTAAGTACTATTTTTTTGTAGGCTTTATAATTTACAAATTAAATTAAGGGACCCATTATTATCTAGCAATCTATTTAATGGCTGCCATTGTACGTAAAATATAATTTGCATGGCCATTTGAAAATTAAACCATACGCATGACGTGAATGTCAAAACTTAAATACTTCTATAATCTGACTAAACTAATTTAAAATCTTAGACCATATTAGTTTACACATTTCAATTCATATATAGTAAAATCCATGTTACTACCTTAACATAAGCAGATCAAGTCCTTATTATAAAACATAACAATTTCATTCGTTATCATTAGCGGTGATAATTTTGTATCAATTGTGAACAACTATAAACAGATTCTATAATCATTATTTATGAGATTTGTAATATAGACTTAGCTTCATGTTAGTATGGCATGTTTCGTCAAGTAATACCGTTTATCATTATTAGTAATCGTTATGGTCCCATTGACTTTTGTTTTCGACATTAAACACTAACTATTATATGGATCGAGAGATTACCTCCAATGGAACAACGACAAACTTAAACTTGACTCGAACGATTACAAACACAAGTATGAACTCTAAACCGATACATATTAAGAAAATGCTTTTATTCCTTTATGTAAAGATATGAAATATGTATTAAAGTCTAGGGGCCAAACTTGTCAAATTTTAATTTTAATTAATAACACGTTTCCCTCCTGATAACCTTTCTTCTTCGTTTCAAAATGATAAAAATGGAACGATTGTGTTTATGATCTCGCGGAATGGTACGGTTATCAACGATCAAAACTAAACACACCACGGTGATCGTTGAAAGACCGCGATCGTAATGGTATAGGTTAGAAGAACCGTGATCAAACGTTACTCGAACCCGAAAAACACGAAACGCCTCTTTTCATTTCATTTTTGACCCATTTTAAAACTAAGCATAACATAAACCCTAAACTAATCTACTTAAACCATAAACCCCATACTCGTTCCAAAGATTTAAACCCGTAACCCTTTTGACCCATTTTAAACTAATCCTAAACTATTTAACTCACACCACACATTGCAAGCAGCTCCATCACCACCTCCATCATCACCATGTCACCCTTACATCATAAACTTGGACTCCAAGCTTAGAATAAGCCTCGTCACCACCCCATTGTACTCGTTACCCTTATTGCCAACCGCACCATTTCATTTCTACCTAGCCACTATGACTCATCAATGTAACAATCCCCATCACCCTCCTTGCTCTCTAAGTCTCTCACCCTCTCTTGACACCTAGCTAATCCAAACTTAGGCACCAAGGGGTCTTCGACCCTATAGAACCCATTCATTTAACTAACACCATCATTTCTTTCTTCTATCTTCATCAATGGCTACCAAGAATTGATAAATAAGTGTTCTAAGAAGGCCCAAGTGCAGAAACCAAGTGAAGATAACAAGCCTTGAAGCCTCGAAGCTCTAATCCTAGGCGTACGAGTGAAAACGACCCATTTCGACCCATTTTCAACCATTTAAGCTCGAAACCAGGTTCCTTATGATCCATTTCTGCTCCCATGCTCTTATAATGTTATAATGATCATGAATATACTCTTGTTAAAGCTTTTGAACCCAAAACCATGCGTTTTCTCTTTTTGATCCAAAACCGAACCCATAAACCCTAATTTTGCGTTTTCGATTAATCTATGAGCAAATATTGTTATAATATTGTTAAAATCTATCCTAATAAGCTTAACTAGCAATATTATAATCAATTTATTAAGTCTTGATAAGATTTGAATTAAAAACCTACGCGTTTTCGTTATTAAACCCTAAAACGACCCGTTTTGATTTCTGGCTTAACGAATCGTGATTTTAAACTTTCGTTACGTTAAAACATCTTATTTTAGCTTATATTAATAAGCTATAACCTGTAAATATCTTTTGGAATGTTAAAAATAGCTTGCATGCAAATTAGGACTAAGTTTGTAATAATTTCCTTGCATAGGGGTATATATTATAACTTTTTGAAATTATCAAGTAAAAGGGCTTAAAATGTCATTTTAATAAAGTTATAACTTCAAGGGTAAGTGTTGGGAATTATGCATTCCTAACTTAGTACCGTTAGTTATATACTTAGTACCGCTAGTAATAGTTAGTACTGACAGTACAAAATGTTAAGTACTGCTCAGATAGTTAGTACCGTTAGTATAAAATAGTTAGTACCGTTTAAGAGATATGCATGAGATATTATAGGAAAAGATATGCATTATCTTTTACGCGTTTTGTAAGCCAGGATTAGGGTTTTCCTTAGTGTATAAAAGGAACCCTTACGGCATAGTTAGAGTAATCAATCAATATCAGTTCATTGTCAATCTCAATAGTTAGCAATCAATATAAAAGTTTAGTTATCAATATTCATTGTTCTTCTTTGCATTATAAGTTAGATTCCGCATAACTTATAGTGTTCTTAATCATTGTTTCTCCTGTAGTTTGTGTGAATCTATTCATATTAGCTACAACCCTTAACAAGGTAGTAAGATCCATATTCAAAGGGACTCACAAGTGGTATC
The DNA here is from genome assembly GCA_026074375.1 of Tanacetum coccineum. Lineage (NCBI taxonomy): Eukaryota > Viridiplantae > Streptophyta > Magnoliopsida > Asterales > Asteraceae > Tanacetum > Tanacetum coccineum. The sequence continues at coordinate 6,554 of BQNB010041374.1, forward strand.
AGAGCCTGTAGAGAAACTCTGAGTAAGAAGAACAAAAACCAGTTATAAACCTCTATCTTACAAAACTAATCATGTCTGGATCAGATGCTGATGCTCCACCTCCACCACCACCACCACCATCACAAACACCAACACAACAAACTCCTCACACTGTTTCAACAATCAAACTTCATATTCTCATAAAGGGAGAATATGATATATGGGCCATGAAAATGGAACATTATTTGGCCCATGCAGACTATCCTATCTGGGAAGTTATTCAAAGAAGGAATGGTCTCGTGAGTGTCTCAACTGATACAAATGGTTTAATAAAGGTTCTACCTCCCAAGACTGCAGAAGAAACTTTAGCCAGAGAAAGAGAAGGAAAAGCAAGGACAACCTTGCTTATGGCTTTACCAGAAGACCATCTTGCTAAATTTCATAAAATGACTGATGCAAAAGAGATGTGGGAAGCTATCAAGTCTAGATTTGGTGGAAATGATGAATCAAAGAAGATGCAAAAGTATATTCTAAAGCAACAGTTTGAAGGCTTCTCTGTATCAAACTTAGAAGGGCTACATAAAGGCTTTGACAGGTTTTAGAGTCTTCTGAGTCAACTAGAGATTCATGGTGTAGGCGTTTCCAATGAAGATGCAAATCAGAAGTTCCTTAGGTCTCTACCTTCTGCCTGGTCTCAGATTTCCTTAATCATGAGGGCCAAGCCAGGAGTGGACACTATCAGTTTTGATGATTTGTATAATAATATTAAAGTCTTTGAGTCTGATGTTAAAGGCTCTACTACATCATCCTCTAGCACACAAAATGTGGCATTTATTTCAGAGAACAATAGCAGTACTAATGATGTTAGTACCACTTATGGTGTTTCTAACTCTTCTGCTCATAACTCACAATATGAACATACTTCATCATACTCCTTACTTGCAAATCAATCTAGTTGTCCATAATTGGATCATGAGGATTTGGAACAGCTTGATGAGTATTTAGAAGAAATAGACTTGAAATGGCAGGTGGCCATGATTTCAATGAGAATAAAAAGTTCTACAAAAAGACAGGTTAGAGCTACAATTCTGATGCCAGGAACGGTTGGTTTTGATTAAAACCAAAGTCGAGTGTTTTATTGTCAAAGACAGGGCATTTTGCTAAAGAGTGCAGAACAAAGGGAAATCAAGATAGTAAGAGGAGAGATGCTTGGAACTCTGGCAATAAGGATAAAGAGAATGGGAGAAGAACTGGTAAACAGGAGGACTCTAAAGCTTTGGTGACTATTGATGGAGAAGTGTTGATTGGACAGTCATAGAGAAGAAGAAGATTATGCTTTGATGGCTTGCAACAGTTCAGGTTCAGAAACAGAGGTAACTTATTGTTCAAAAGAATATAAAGAGTCTTATGCTGAACTTAAAAAATTATATGATGAACAAAGAGCACTACTTAGTGATGCAAACATAGAAATATTAGCATATACTCAAGCTTTAAAGAAAAGTTGAAGCACAATTAGTTGCTCATCACATAGTCAATTTGGTATCGAGGGAAAAGTTACGGTTTATGAAAATAGAACTTCGATGATTAAAAACTGATGTCCTTAATAACATAAGAAATTGTTGGTAGAAGCTGAAAATGAAAATGAGATTTAAAAGCTAAAGTAGAAAATGGCATAACTCTTCTAAAAATCTTGGTAAACTGCTAAATACTCATATGAGTGCTAATGATAAATTTGGGCTTGGTTATGGGGATTACAGATATGAAGGCATCTTGAGTTATGAAAATGAAGTTTTACAAAGTGTATTTATGAATAAGGAAAGTGATTTAGAAAAGCAGCCTTTGTATGATAGGTTTTTTACGATCGAAGGATTGCATGATTGTAACCCACCCATGATGGGATTACATTGCCATTAGGATCCTGATATTGAAATAGATTATTCACCAATTTTACATATGTCCAAAACAGTCTTAAGCTGGAATTTGAAAACCCCAACAGTGGACTTTGATACTTGTGACTCAATTTGTAGTGATGAAACACATGAATCTTTGCTTGAACAAGCTGTCAATGAACCTAAAGTAGTAAGTCAACCTAAGGTTTGGTTTGATGCTCCTATCATTAAGGAGTATGATTCAGATAGTGAAGATGAGCATGTGTCTCTACCAATAGAAGAACAGGAAACACCTAGTTTTGCTATTAAGCAAGTAAAAACTCCTAGGGAAACTGTTAAGAATCAATTCACACATAGTAAAAATCCTAAAGTTAACAAGAAAGGGATGGGATATAGGTTTACTACAAAAGCATGTTTTGTATGTGGAAGTCTTAGTCATCTTATAGAGGAATTGTGATTTCCATGAAAAAAAAGAATGGTTAACAAGCTGAGTTAAACAAAGGGTATAGGAAGAAGTTAGTCAAAGGGAAATTAGGCCAATTGCGAACAATCGTGCAAAGAATGGAATCATCGAACCAATTTGTTCCATAAGCACACTACTTAATAGTACTGGGAAATATTACAAGTTAATTATGCTAGAGTTAGCTGGTTGCTAACACTGTTAATACTGCTAGGCATAATGTTAACAGACAGACAGTACCCACTAATGCTGCTAACATAGTTAATACTGTTAAGCCTATTGTGAATAATGCTAGACCAAAGAGTGATTTTCATAAATTGTTTCACCTTTTTTTAGAAGTCATGTGAATAGAACAACAGACTTAGAATATTTCTTTCTTAGCAACGTTAATACTGCTGAGGTAAATGCAGTTAGTTCTGTTGGGGGAAAAAGGGAAACTGCTGTTATTTGCAATAACTATACAAAATGGGTTAATAACATGGGATAAATGATGCTATAAAATAGACGTTATTTGATGTCATCAGTGATCTGCTCTACTTGAGCTATCGTTGAATTTGGATTAACTTGGTGTTGCACCACCTGCACCACACACATCGGGGCCCATATCAGTCTTCACAACTCAAGAATCTCCGACTTGGAGGCTGATCACTTCACTGCTCTCCGTCTCAAGTAATCTTTGTAAACTTCGAACCACCTTCCCTTTAAAAATGCTACTGCTCTAACCTTTTTGTATCGCCGAACATACGGAACACGCTGCACCAACCAAACGCAAGGCTAAGATACTTTCGATACAAGGTATCCTGAACTAATATCATTAAACTGGGAATAACCTTTCTCTGGTAAGACACCATCCTCCGTTATCAATTCACTCGGAGGCCAGTTGAAGCTGCGCAGAACTTCAACTTCTATTTCATCACCAACCTGGTGTACATCTCTACAAGGCTCTTCGTTCTAAGAATCTTCAACAACGATAATGACCCTTCACTTATCAATATCCGAACAAGCTTTCCTCTACTGCAAACCTTTAGATTCTTCGCAAGATGAATCGAACTCTTAGTATATCTGTCACTGTATTAAACACTTTCTGCTTGAGCTCAGTCTAACTTCTTAAGAGACTTATTCAACCATATCAACTCTCTGCTTGCTTATGCAACTGCCATAAACTAGGCTTTTATAGTTAACATAGTGATACTCTTCTGTAGTCTAGACTCCCACTCGACTGTTGTTACACCAACTGTAAGCACATAACCAAGCACCTGCTTCTCAGAGTATATATCCTTCATCTCGAACACTAAAGTCAACTACCACTTAGGCTTGTTGAATTCTGCCATGTCAGAGCCTGCGACCAACATGTTCAACAGTTTTCTAATGCATGATGAACCATCTTCTTAGAGTAGCAACATTGGTTCATGGTACATTACTCGCACCTTATCCTTTTGCATAAAACTATCAAATTTCAAGTACCATTGTCACGGTGCTTGAATCAGTCTATACAGAATTTCCTTCACTATGCACTCTAGGATTTCTTCCTGCCCAACTAGCTGAAAACCCTCGCTTTTGTGCTGTGTAGATGTATCATTCAAGGCTCCCACATAAGAAGGCTCTTATAGCTACAATACTCAAGACTAACCTGATTGTAGTCATCTTCACAACTGGAGAGAAGATCTTATTGTAGTCTACCCCCCGTTTATATTGGAAACCCTTAACCACTAATCGAGCCTTGTACCTTTTGCTGCCATCCTGCTCTTCTTTAACCTTAAACATCCATGTGAGTCCTAAATTGAACAGATCTTTGCAGCCTGCTAAGGGTGATAGCCAACTTGTAAAAATACAGATTGACTATAGAGAAACACTGACTATGAATACTTATTGTATATGCAGAATCTACATAATAGTATTAAGAAGAACAATGAATACTAAACTTTGATTTCTATTAATCTGCTAATATGATTACAAATTACTAACTATGAGATATGATTGTATGAGATGAGATCTATGTGTTATCAGTTGTTCTCTCTCTAGTGCCATAGGGTTCCTTTTATATACCAAGGATAAACCCTAACAGACTTACAAAACGCGTAAAAGATAATACATATCTTTTCCTATAATATCTCATGCATATCTCTTAAACGGTACTAACTATTTTATACTAACGGTACCACAACTCCTCTTAATCGCTTTCTTCTATCAAACCCTAAATCTTTTACTCATTATCGCTTATCAATTCCTCAAGTATGGCTGTTCTTGAATCGTGCCCTAAACACAATATGGTCGCTTATTTAGAGAAAAACTAATGGAAATGCAGAGTTTCATGAGATTATTGACTTTCTTGCGTGAAGCTCCATTCACAATGCTCTCACTGTAAGTCTAGTAGTCTCTACTACATTTGTTGAACAGTTTTGGATGTCTGCTAAATCTAAAATAATCAACAATGTTAGGTATATTACTACCAAAGTAGCTGGAAAGCCTGTGTCTATCTCTGAAGCATCAATAAGAAGTGATCTTCTTTTTGATGATGTCGATGGGATAGATTCTTTACCAAATCAGACTATATTTGATGCTATTTAGCTCATGGGTTATGATGGGGATTTAACTATTTTAACCTTTAACAAAGCTCTGTTTTCACCCTAATGGAGATTTCTTTTTCATACAATGAATCATTGTATTAGTTCTAAAAGCACCTCTTGGGATCAATTTCCCACTAGTATTGCCACTGCTGTAATTTGCTTAACCACCAATTAAAAATATAATATTTCTAAATTAATTTTTGATGGTATGCTTAGACACTTAGATGCAAAGAAAAAGTTTGTTATGTATCAACGTTTTATTTCAGTCTTTTTGGATACACAGCTAAAGAGTGTGCCCGTGCCTTTAGACCATTTTCTTGTATGCTTTAACTATAAAGGTTGCTCTTTTTTAATGGTCAAAAAGGGCTAAGACATTTTTCAGGGAAAGTCACTCTCGTCGGTTTTCTAACATGTTGTCAACGCAACAAAGGATGAGGATGCAGGATCAGAAAGACCATCTGAATCACAACCTACAACCTCTTCCTCGCTCACCCCAGTGAAAAAGTGTTTCCATAGGTTGAGTCCACAGTCTGACCCATCACTTAGACCTCACGAGCTACACTCATATTCCTGATCTCCATTCTAGTGAGGATTCTGGTAGAATCATGGCTTGTCAGTCATCCAGTGATAAATCTCAGTTCAGGGAATGAGGTGACTTGACACTCAAAGTGGTTATGGATCATTGAACTCTTGTGTACACAGGTTATAGATTGCAAGCCAAAGAAATTCACGACTTGAAGGCATAGATCAATAAGCTTAAAGAAGAAGCAAACCAATTTTCACACAACCACAGGGGAGGAGAGGCTTAGATGAAGGAAGTGTAATCCTTGAGCACATGATTGCAAAAGAAATCCTTGAAGAAACAATAGATGCAAAAGGAGTCTGTATCCAAACAGGGGAGGAAATCCGCCAAGGCTGAACCTACAATCCAAAAAGATAAAGCTTTTGATGAGCTTGATGATGATGAAATTGACAATATGGAGACTGAGGATGCTCAAGAAATAGGGAGGACAAGATATGTGGTGCATTGAAGACGAAGGAGTAAGAAGGTGACTCAAGGGCAATTAGTACGTGGAAGATGCACTTAGTACCGAGCAAGGAAAAGATGATACTGAACTCTCGGACAGACGGAGATGAAGGTAACTGACAAGCAAAGAAGCTATACCAGATAAGGAAAAAATAAAGAGAAAAAAGATAGTACTGAGTAGACCAGATGAAGGTAATGTTGATCAACTAAGGATTTAAGAATTCACTCCACAACTCCAACCCTATCCTATAACTTTTGGAGATAATGAAACTATTGCTAAAGTTTCTTCTCACAGAGTCAGCTCAAGCAATTCAAGAGTAAAAGAGAAAGAGTTGAACTAATGGATTGTAGAGATATTGAAGAAACCAATGCCTACTGATCAACCAGATCATTATATAACATTAAATCGCACTTCCAAGATTGATCCAAAAGATAAAGGGAAAAAGAAAACTGAAAAGGAAGATGAGTCTAATATTGAATCTGAAGGTATTCCTAAAGCTGAAAAGAAATTTAAGAAACTTGCTATGATGGATGACTAGATGGCTATAAAAGTTGCAGCGGGTAAGAATTGGGAAGCCGCGAGAAGTTAAAAAAAAGCTAGCTGAGAAGAAGCTATAGGGAATGCTAGGTGTCCTTTTAACTGAATTAAGACTTATTCAAGCAAGAATTGAAGTTTGATAGACTTCGAGCACTAAACGACCTTAAGAATGAAGAGATAGCAGTTCACTGAGGAAAAGATGCAAAATTCCTTCATTAAAATCATATTGAGCAGCTCAAAGAAGGTTTCTTGCAGAACAAAGAGCTATTTCAATAAGGAATAGACCTCCTGATGGCGATATCGTTGTGGTAATGAAAGAAACCACACAAAGAACAAAGAACAAGGAATTCAATAACCCATCAAAGGGTGCCCAACCGGGACTTCAAGAGAAAACTGCTCTTTTCTATAGGGGAATTCCATCATCTAATTTTCCGAACACCTAAACCTATTAACATATTGTATTATATAAGTAAGAAAGTCAAATAAATCTTTGACTAGAGATAGTCAAATACAACCTTTACTTTTCAAATAAGAAACAAATCAATTCTAAAATCGATACAAAATATCTTTAAGCTCAAAATAATAACATTAAAAAGATAGAATTGACAATTATAACTTGTCATTTTCCTTTCAATCTCTTCAAAATGGACGTTAGAGAGGGCACTTGACTCACGTGTTGACACGAATAAACCGACGCTAAGCCGGAGGAGTTGGAGGCTCGAACATGCCCAGCATCATTTCTCCCTCCTCATGAAAAGAGAACTCGTCCTCGAGTTTTATCCTTCCAAGTCCTCAAGGACCTCTGAAACATTCTAACCCCCCTTGCGTTTCTTTAACACACGGCTTCTCTTTTGAGAATCACGTTCCTCATGTCCAACCATTCGAGTTATATTGCAGGAAGTGACATCATCCTCACTCCCGTGGCCGTTGCCGTTCAGGGCGGCCGACTCCACGGGTAGCTGAATTGGAATCCGTCTTGTGATCAATCTAATTTGAATTATACCGTACTAGGCTACTAGCTAAGTCCAGTTGTATAAGGGATAAACCATATAGCTGATATCACTTATTCAAAGTTTTCCAAAGAGTGATCACCTTGCGGATCCAATCTATGAGGCTTAGTTGTTAAGAATTAATGTTCACAAGTTTGATAACCTTCAAGCATATGAAGAAACAAAACATAACTAAATACATATATCTGTAGACTGTTATTAGGACTGGTGTTATAAGAAAGAATGTGATGGCGATATCGTTGTGGTAATGGAAGAAACCACACAAAGAACAAAGAACAAGGAATTCAATAACCCATCAAAGGGTGCCCAACCGGGACTTCAAGAGAAACACTCTTATTTTATAAACTCATCATCTAATAATTTTCCAACACCTAAACCTATTACATTTATAGGGTAAGAAAGTCAAATACAATCTTTGACTAGAGAAAGTCAAATACAATCTTTGACTTTTCAAATAAAGAAACAAATCAATTCCTAAAATCTAAACATATCTTTAACAAAAATAATAACATTAAAAAAGATAGATTGACAATTATAAATTGTCATTTTCCCCTTCAATCTCTTCAAAATAATTAAACACTTGACTTCACGTGTTGACCGAAGAACCGACGGCTAAGCCAGAGGAGTCGGAGCTCGAACATGCCCTGCATCATTCTCCTCCTCTTGAAAAAAACTCGTCCTCGAGTTTTATCCTTCCAAGTCTCAAACTCTGAAACTTTCTAACCCCCCTTCGTTTCTTTAACACGGCTTCTCTTTGGAGAATCACGTTCCATCATGCCAACCATTCGATGATCTTGAAGGTGAAGTGACATCATCCTCACTCACGTGGCCGTTGCCTCAGGCGGCGACTCTACGGTTAGCTTGATTTTGGAATCCGTCTTGAATTTCCTTTACTTTTGTAAGGAGGTCTTCATTCCCTACGACACATGGTCCTCATTGGTTAGTCGAGTCGTTGCCTCGGTCGGCGAATCTACGAGCTATGTAACCAAATGGCTTTCCACGTCGCACGGATCGGGATCGTTGCCTCAGGCGGCGTTCTACGATTACCACCCCTCGGGGGTCTTCCACGACGAACACGTCCGGCCATTCGTACCTAGCGGCTCTGATACCAAATGATGGCGATTAGACAGTTGTGAAATGCAAGAAACCACACAAAGAACAAAGAACAAAGGAACAATTGAAAAAGAATAAAAAAATAAAAAATTAATTCAATAACCCTATATCAAGGGCGCCCAACCGGGACTTCAAGAGAAACACTCTTATTTTATAAACTCATCAAACTTTCATTTTCCAACACCTAAACATATTACATTTATAGGGTAAGAAAGTCAAATACAATCTTTGACTAGAGAAAGTCAAATACAATCTTTGACTTTTCAAATAAAGAAATCAATCAATTCAAAGACATGCTAAACATATCTTTAACAAAAATAATAACATTAAAAAAGATAGATTGACAATTATAAATTGTCATTTCCTTCAATCTCTTCAAAATAATTAAACACTGACTCATCGTGTTGACCGAAGAACCGAACGCTAAGTGCCAGAGTGAGTTCGGTGATCTCGATGGAGGACAGCCCCGGCATCACCTCCTACAAGAACTCGGCTTAGGAAATCAATGATGACCTATTTGAAACATGTTGGAAACAAGACACACTCAGTCCTGATGAACAAAACTTTGAAGAAATAACAAGCTTTATATAAAAGTGAAAAGGTTTGAATGAAAGTTTCACTGTATAATGTTTGGGAGTTACTCGAGGAGTCAGATGATGACTTACTTGAAACATGTTGGAAACAAGAAACACTCAGACCTGAAGAATAAAACTTTTTGAAGAAATACAAGCTTTATATGAGAAAGTGAAAAGGTTTGATGAAAGTTTCACTGTTATTGGCTCTACTGAGGATGAAAGAAAGATTAAGGAAATGAATGAAGGAGCTAGTGATCCTGACAAGAAGAAGAAGTTTGTCAAGGAAGATGTCTTAACTAAGGTACCTGCAAAGCCAGATGTAGCAGAGCAGGGTACAAAGAAGAGAAAAGGTGGTCATATGAAGATGCTTGCTAGGAAAAGGAAAAGACCACAACCAGATAATGATAGTGATGATGAACACAGAAAGTGTCTAAAGATTGTTACATTTGAAGGTACCATAGATAGTGAAATAATGGAGAGAAAATCTGGCATTGCTAGGTTGAACAAGGTATCATCACCAGATGGAGACTATCTTATTATTTACAGAGCCAATGGAAACTTCAGAGCATTCAACTATCTATTGGAGGTACTTCATATCTTTGACAAGCAAGATTTATTTCACTTGTATGACTTGGTGATGAAGCAGTACTCAGAAGTCACATTGGAAGGAATTGAGTTGATTTTTTAGGGAGATTTGAAGATAATGATGGAATCCTCAATAGAAGAAAATGATCAAAGTGACTTCTGGAACAATCAACAAAATTGGGAGATTGTCAGATGGAGATTATATGAAGCTTGTGGAGTTTACATATTAGAGCTTGAAGATGGGACAGTCATCCATATGTTAGTTAAAAGAAGGTATCCTCTCTCCAAGGATTTGCTGCAAAGGATGCTTGATTTTGGATTAGAAGTTGAGGTAGAAAGTACTACTGCATTAGATTTGATAAGATTCATTAAACAATAGCAGAATGAAGAGTAAAGAAGAAATGAAGTTGAGAAAGGTTTGAGAGTTGGCTAACCACCACACAACAAATGGTCATCAGTTCACCGTACTTAATAGGCATAAGAACTGGCTAGTCCATAAGCAAAAGGCTTGTGGTAAAGACTTCTCAAATCCATTTATGGTTGACAATTTACCAAAAATTATAGGGTTCGTAACTCACCTTGCTTCATGGTTAAGAGTTGGCTAGTCCAAGATCAAACAGTTCTTCGTAAAGACTACTCAAATATGATGATAGCTAATAATTTGCTAAAAACAATATGGTTTATCAATGCACCATGTTATGGCAATGAAGTATTGGCTAGTCCAAAAGCAAGCGGTATTTGGTAAAGATAAATCAATTTTGTTGATGGTTGACAGTTTACCAAAAAATGTATGGTAATTAACTGACCATATTTTTCAATAAAGAGTTGACTATCCCTGAGCAAACGGCTACTAGTAAAGGAAAATCAAATCCGTTTATGGCTAGTAGTTTGCCAAAGACTACAAAGCCAACTTAGTTAGATTGTTGCTGAAAAGATGTTGTTGTGTTGCTGAAAAGATGTTGCTGTTGAAGACATGTTGTAGAAGGATAGCAAAAGATGTCAAAGATTATTAAAAATTAAGATCAAGATTTGACAAAGTGTTTGGATACATCCTCCAAGAACTTAAGAAGAATAAACCAAAGAAACATGAAGTTCAACAAGTTCAACAATCATGTTTAGGGGAGGATTATTGGGAATTATGCATTCCTAACTTAGTACCGTTAGTTATATACTTAGTACCGCTAGTAATAGTTAGTACTGACAGTACAAAATGTTAAGTACTGCTCAGATAGTTAGTACCGTTAGTACAAAATAGTTAGTACCGTTTAAGAGATATGTATGAGATATTGTAGGAAAAGATATGTATTATCTTTTACGCGTTTTGTAAGTCTGTTAGGGTTTATCCTTGGTCTATAAAAGGAACCCTACGACATTAGAGAGATAACAATTGATAACACACAGATCTCATCTCATACAATCATATCTCATAGTTAGTAATCTGTAATCATATTAGCAGATTAATAGAAATCAAAGTTTAGTATTCATTATTCTTCTTAATACTATTGTGTAGATTCCGCATATACAATAAGTATTCATAGTCAGTGTTTCTCTATAGTCAATCTGTATTTATACAAGTTGGCTATCACCCTTAGCAGGGCATTTTGCTAGAGAATGCAGAACCAAGGGAAATCAAGGTAATAGGAGGAGAGATGCTTGGAACTCTGGAAATAAGGATGGGAGAAGATCTGGTAAGTAGGAGGACTTTAAAGCTTTGGTGACTATTGATGGAAAAGGTGTTGATTAGACCAGTCACTCAGAAAAAGAAGAAGATTATGCTTTGATAGCTTGCAACAGTTCAGGCTCAAACACAAAGGTAACTTCTTGTTCAAAACAATGTAAAGAATCTTATGTTGAACTTAAAAAACTGTATAATGAAGAGCACAACTTAGTGATGCAAGCATAGAAATATTGGCATATACTCAAGCTTTAAAGAAAGTTGAGGCACAATTAGTTGCTCATCAAAAAGCTCAACTTTGGTATGAGGAAAAGATAAGGTTTATGAAAATAGACTTAGATGATAAAACTGATGTCCTTACATACCATAAGAAACTGTTGGCAGAAGCTGAAAAAGAAAAAGAAGATTTAAAAGCTAAAGTAGAAAAATGGCACAACTCTTCTAAAAATCTTGGTAAACTGCTAAATACTCAGATGAGTGCTAATGATAAATTTAGGCTTGGGTATGGGGATTACAGATATGATGGCATCTTGAGTTATGAAAATGAAGTTTTACAAAGTGTATTTATGAATAAGGAAAGTGATTTAGAAAATCAGCCTTTGTATGATAGGTTTGTTACAGCAGAAGGAATGCATGTTGTACCCCCACCCATGACAGGGAATTACATGCCATCTGGACCTGATATTGAAATAGATTACTCACAATTTACATATGGTCCAAAACAATCTCAAACTAGTGAATCTGAAACCCAAACTAGTGACTTTGATACACAGGTTTTATAAACCCTCACGAGGGGATACATGCTTGTTTACAAACCTCTTTTACTATACTCATTTTATTTTATAAAAATGTGTTGATACTCTTTCAAAAGAAATTTGTCGAGTTTCATAGCCTCTCTTTTACAATCTTTATATATTTTATAAACCCGTGAGGGGGATACATGCTTAAACCATGAATACAAGTATTTTCTAAATGTATGCTATCCAGATATATTATTGCCTAAGTAGCTTCCAGTGCCATTATTTCCATATCACGAACCATTAATTTCCTACGAGTAAATGCAAGTATTGTGAATAGATCTATTGGGGGTGACGACTCCCGTTTGTATACCCATTCATAGGGTAGCCAAACGCAATATATTTGACCTAATGGGTAACCTTGGCAAGTTACCTTTCCACAGGGACGTCTGTTCTCCAACCAATGTCACTACGGTGATTTTCCCTGTTAATGTATTGGTGTCATGAGCTTAGATGCAATAATAATGTTTTCCATGATAATTGTACCTGCAATGCAAATATTTCCTTTATGATAACTTGTATTCAACTATTACATTTCAAACCTATGAATTTCACTCAACCTTTGTGTTGACCCTTTTATGTAAGTTTATCCCAGGTAATTGAGCAACTTATGGCATGGACTTGAAGATGGCTAAAACTTGTTATCATTCACATTTTATGTTTCTAGATTTTGGGACCTGCCTTTGTAAAACTTCGATTTTAAATGAATGATAACGTATCTTTTAAAAACGTATCTTTTAAAAACATCTCTTTTGAGTCGTTTTCTATGATTGTGTCTGTGATTCATGAAGTAATACCCCGGATTAGCTTCCGCTGCTATATTTATCAAAATGGGGGTGTTACAACGTGGATGATTCTAGATCCTCATTGAGTCGGCTACATCCTGACGCCGTCACTAAAGCCGTCACTAGATGGATCATGATGGCGTCGCTTTATGCCTGCGACATCGTCTTCACACGTTGTAAGCAATACTTCTTCAAGGATTTGGTATAGAGTCGTAATCTCATCCGTTTATTCTCCAAATGAGCCCAAGTCACGTGTATTCCCTCCAAATGCCATCCAAGTGCTAAAAACCTAAAAACAAATGATTAAGCACATAATCTGGGCATAGTTGCATGATTTAAGGGGTTAAATGACCCCGAAATAGTGTATAAAATGACACCTTATCACACCCTTTATATGAATCTCAGATTGGGTAATCCTCATCCTTATCATTATAATCTTACCATGGCTGAAAACACACAAGCTAAGGAGATGGGGGAAGTGAGAAATGTTAGGATTCAAATCGGTTATCAAGCTTATCTCTTGGATTTCTTAGTTTTGGACATCTCGGTTGATAAAGAATTACCATTGTTGCTTGGTTGTCCTTCTCCTTTGAACATGTGGAGCTATGATAGACATGGGGCGTAGAACAATGATTATTGATGACGGAGTCATCAAACATACTTATTACCCCCAACCAAGGACTAAATTATATTTGGAAAATTTTAAGAGTGATGAAAGTGAAGATTGGATGACTTGCTTCGAAGTAGGGCATGATAAAGATGGTAATCCATAATATGGCCCAGATGCACCATCATTTTTTGATATTGAAGTTGAGATGAAAAGAGCCCTTCCAATGGAAGCTTATTTCGATCCATTCAAAAATATAATTGTTTTCAAAAAGCTAATCGATTTTCTTGGTTCACTACCGGTTTCACTCAAGAACAATGATTGGAGATCTGAAGGTTATGGAGCATACAAGAATATTGAAGGAGGTGAAGCATGGCATTCAGAATTTAAAGTTACCACCCCAAGCAAGAGAAAGTTCACAAGAAGTTTCAAGACCAAAGAGACGAAGAGAAAGCTCTCGGGAAAATTCATGCCCAACGACATTCTCAAGTTCGATAATTTTCTCGATTGAAGATCGACAAGCCAAGAAAACTTGAAGAAAGAAATAAAGCACCTACATGTGCTAAAGATCGGTCTTTTTCTTTCAAATTATGCAACTTTTTAAAAACAATTTCCTTTAAGTTTTTGGGATTTATTTCGTTTGGTTACCGTTTGGTACTTGGTTTGATTTCTAGTTGGTTATAGTGCTTTGAGTTTTGAGACTTTTTATCTAGTTATGCATTTGCTTATCTATTTAGTTTTTGGTATGATGTTTGGTAATATTGATTGATCTTTAATGCTTAGTAGTAATATTTGTCCGAATTTTGGGTCGTGAGTGTCACATCATGTGTAATGTTTTATGAAAACCGAAACCGATAATGCATTAACTCGATGCATTAAATCAAATTAAATTTTTTGAAACGGAAAAAGCCCAACATGAGTACAAAACGACTCAAGGCTTGTGTTGTTCGACTAGATGGTTTTTATAAAAACCTAAAATTCAAAAAAACACGCAAACACACACTAACTTCCCAATTCTCTGAAATTCAATCCATATGATTCAATTGTTGTTACCAATCACTTTCGTGCATCATCAATGGCCCGCAAACAAGTAAGTAATTCATTTGAATTAGAATTAATTGTTCTTTATTCAGATTTTAGATTCTAGGTCAAAATTTAGGTATTTTTAAATCCATGAAAATTGATCTAATCTTTCTTGGTAGTTGTTGGGTATCCATTAGGAGATTCAGTTGCGAAAGAGAATAGGTAAATTGATCAAGAATTGAATGAGTTATTGCAATTTGAAAATTCAAAAAATTTAAGGATGAACAATGAGAACAAAATTGATTGAGGTTGATGTTTCTAAGTGTTAGAAAAGGAGAATGTAGAGTTTTGAAACCACTATAGTGATTATAGGAACCCTTAGTGTTTGTGTTTTTGGAATAATGAAGTTATAAGTGTTCTTAAGGGTTTAGCAAATCACTATATTGTTTTAGACGCGTTTTGAATGATTTAGAATGATGTAAGAAGGATTACATGAGTCTAGGATGGAGTTAGAAGTGAAACGGAAACACGAGAAGAGCCCGGGGATTCAACCCAAGCTAATTCGACCCGCAGGTCAATCCAACCGATCGGTTGGAAACGTCCTGGCCACAAAAACCAACAAGGGTCGAACGGCCAGACATCCAGGCCGAATGGCTGGATTCGTCTAGTCACCCATTTTTCTTGTTTTCGCATTTTAGGTCTAGAAACTTGCCTGATGTGTTTTGTTTGCTTATTTATGATTGTGTTCACCTTAATTTTCATTATTTCGCAGAGACGTTCCTTAAGTTTAACCCGTTTACCACCAAACCCGCTAATTCTTAAATATTCTAAAAGGGAAGCAAGGAGGGAAATCTATTTTGATTTACAACCGGTTACTCATGAGTACTTGAAGTGGAGTAAGTTATTTGTTAGAGAAAAGAATGCGTACATTGAAAGGCTATCTAAGTTGCAAGTTCGACAAATTAGAGTTCCAAGGTTAGTTGATTGGAACTGTTGGGAATAAAGACCTCTCAAGTTTCTACTGCTGGTTGAAGAAACTACTGCTGGTGAAGATTAGAGAAAACAGTCTAAGTTATTAATACTGTTAGTGTTATAGTTAGTACTGCCAGTACAAAGTGTTAGTACTCTCAGTTTATTAATACTGTTAGTTATAATAGTTAGTACTGTTAGTTATATAGTTAGTACTGCTAAAGTGATATGCATGAGATATATTAGGAATAGATATGCATTGATCACTTGACGCGTTTTGTAAGCCCATTAGGGTTTCCTTGGTGTATAAAAGGAACCCTACGGCATAGATCTAGATATCAAGTTTTATATAGTTTTCATAGCAAATATAGTTAGTATTCATAGTTTCAAGGTTATTCTGTAACTTTGATTGTGTTTAATATATTGAAAGTTTAGCAAGATCTTGTTTTACTGTTTCATTGTTCTTCTTAGTATTACAAGCTAGATTCCGCATAGTTTGTAGTATTTACAATCTTAGTTTCTACTATAGTTGTTTTGGATCTATCCAACACAACTAAGCTTTAACAAGCTAAGTAAGATCTGTTCAAAAGGGATCAACAAGTGGTATCAGAGCTTGTTGAGAAACTTTGAATAAGAAGAACACTATATCTACACAAGATCTCATATTCAAAGAGAAGATGGAATCACAATCAGAAACTACCCAAACAGTGTCTGCACTAAAACTTCCAGTACTCAAAACAGGAGACTATGATCTCTGGAGCATGAGAATGGAGCAATATCTTACTCACACTGATTATGCTCTTTGGGAGGTTATTGTGAATGGTGATGCACCTGCTATTGCATCAGCTAGTGCTGGTACTGAAGGTCCCATTCCTCCTAAAACTGCTGAACAAAAGCTAGCAAGAAAGAATGAATTGAAAGCAAAAAGCACTCTGTTGTTGGCCATTCCTGATGAGCACCTATTGAAGTTTCATGGAATCAAGGATGCAAAGACCTTATGGGAAGCAATCAAGGCCAGGTTTGGAGGCAACAAAGAATCAAAGAAAATGCAGAAAACCATTCTGAAGCAGCAATATGAGAATTTTTTATTGCATCCAAAGACAAGGGGGGAAAGGACTGATTAAAACCTATGTAGGTTTCAAAAGGCTTATCAATTCACTTGATAATCCATGGTTAAAGTTATCTCTCAGGAGGAGGCAAATTTGAAGTTGTGAAGAAGTTTATACCACTCAGCTCTGGAAACAATATTGCTTTAATCATGAGGAAACAAATCTGATCTTGACACATTAAGCATGGATGATTTGTATAATAATCTGAAGGTGTATGAATCTGAGATCAAAGGAAAATCAAGTTCAAGCTCAAATTCTCAGAATGTGACTTTTGTTTCCTCTGATAACTCCAGCAGTACTAATGAAATAGTTAATACTACTCATAGTGTTTCTGCTGCTAGTTTTAAGGATCAAGCTTCTACTACGTCATATGTTGATGATGTCATGTTTTCTTTCTTTTCTAACCAATCCAATGCCCCACAGTTAGATATAACTATTTGGAACATATTGTTGCTTGATGATCTTGAAGAAGTGGATTCAAAGGCAGTTACCATGAGAGTTAAGAGGTTCATAAAGATAGACGGAAGGACGATGGATTTAAATGACGATACAGGAGGACTATTGGCTTTGATAGGACAAAGGTTGAATGCTACAACTGCCATAGGAGAGGCATTTTGCTAGAGAATGCAGGGCACCAAAGAATCAGGGGAATAGAAATAGAGATGCTCCAAGAAGGAATGCACCAGTGGATACATCTACTACAAATGCCTTGGTTATAACAACCTGTAATTTTCATCAATGTAATTATCCATCTATTAAATTAGATGCAGTGTAATATTCCATCTTAATTATAATATACCACCTTATATATACCACCTTTTTACAGGGAAATTTTTGCTTTATCTCATTATGCAACGTAACTTGCATCTCTAAAGTAAACGAGCTCACGCAACCTACCTATGCTAATTCTATCTATGTTTATATCATGTAAACATCCTAATATGTCAAGTCTATATCTTAATATCATTTTTACCAAGTACATTATCCATTTAACATACCATTTACAACGTTATATCAAAACAGACTTTATTCATTAACGTTTATATCAAAACCCTAATTATATGTAATGTATACATATAAAATGAATGTGCAAGCCTTCAAGCATGTGTACAAGTGTACAATGCACAACATTTGAATATCTTTTCCCTCCTAAATCAAGTTACAACTTTCTAAAGCCCAATGTATAAGTCAATAATGCAAGAAAACCAACAGGCATTTGTACCCTCCTAAATCACTTTAGTTCTTACTACCACCTTTTCAGGCAAAAGGACAAACACTTAATGCATGACTTCTAAACCCTAAACCTAAACCCTAAATCGTCCTAAAACCCTAATCTAAACCCCAAAACCTAAACCCTAAATCGTCCTAAAACCCTAATCTAAAACCCTAAACCCTAAACGAAACCCTAAAACCCTAGTTTCATTTTAAACCTAAAACTAAACCCTAAACCTTAATCCTAAACCTTAAACCTTAATCCTAAACCCTAATCTTAAATCCTAAACCTTAATCCTAAACCTTAAGCTATCCTAAACCCTAACCTTAACTCGAATTAAGACCAAAAACCCTAAGCCGTAACCAAAACCAACCTAACACCCTTTAGTTTCTTTTTAAACCCATTTTAAACCAAATTAGCTACCACCACACCTAGTCACCTCCTTTATAGCTTGCTTAGCACCTCAAGCAACCACTCAAGCACCTTACAAGCACCTCCATCACCTCCCTTGGCCACCAAGTTACTCGTCACCACCTTAAAAAGCCGCACCCTTTCCACAACCTTCCACCTTGCTAAAATACACCACCATAGCTCTCCATACTCACCCCTAGCTGTTATTAGTCACTACCTACAAGCCTTGGCCACTACTCTAAGTTTTAGACTTGGGCACCAAGGTTTTCGAACCCTATAAATAGCCAAGACCCCCATTCTTTCAAATCACACCTCAAAAACTCATCACCACAGAAATGGAGTTCTAAATCAGACCAAGGAGGATCAAGAGAAGTCCCTAAGATCAGAATTGAAGCTAAGAATCAAGAGAAAGAAGCCATTGAAGTCATTTCTAGGCGTACGAAACCAAAAACACCATTTCGACCCATTTTAGCTCAAGTAAGCTCAAAATCTTGTTCAATAAGCTCATGAGCTATTTTAGAACTTTTATTAGCCTTGTTAGATCCTATATAAACTCTTGTTTGATCCCTTGAACCACAAACCCATGCGTTTTTTTATTAAAACCCTAAAAACGACCCGCTTTGATTTTCTAGCTAACGAATCCTTTTTCTAAACTTTTGTTACGTTAGAACATCTTATTTTAGCTTATTCTAATAAGCTATAACCTGCAAATATCATTTGGAAGCCTAAAATAAGCTTGCATGGCTTTTTAGACTTGATTTGTAAATCATTTCCATGCAAGGGGTATATATCGTAACTATTTGGAACTTAACAAGTACAAGGGTTAATCCTGCCATATTCCTAAAGTTATAACTATAAGTACCTATATTGCCAAGTTTTAAAGTTAAAGGTTTAAATTATATATATTTTATATATAAAGGACTAAACTTGTAAAAGTTTATAAATCAAGGGTATTTATTGCCATTTTTGCAAACTTAAAAATATAAAATATAATATTTTTATGTAAATTATAAATATATATATCAATATTAAAAAACTCGATTTCATTAAAACCCGACACATCAATCGTTATTAATCATCGATCGACGCATTATAAAACAATTACGTTATATATTTAACGTAATTTATCATCGACTAGCTTTTGAAGAAACTTAAAATCTTATCGTATCACGTTACTAGGGAATTTCATGTAAGGGGCCATTTGGGTATTTGTTTTGACGAGTTTGCTGGGTTTACGATTTAAAGTGCCTTGACTCCTCAAACGATATTACATGGCCTCTGGATTATGATAGCCTGAACAGTGATACAATATTTCAATAAATTAATAAATCAAAGTAATACGTTAAACTTTATAAAGTTTTGAAACATAAACCATCACACTAAGACTTGACATATTACCCCAGGTCGCGTGACGAGGCCGTTACTTTCACTTGATATACTTTTGCCATCAATCAGATTTCCCTATTAAGGTGAGTTCATAGCCTCGCATTTTAAATCTTCTAATGTTTTCATAAACCCACGAGGGGGATACATGCTATAAACCATGAATACGAGTGTTTTTCCAACTGTATGCTATCCTGATATATTATTGCCTAAGTCCTTACTTTTGCCATTAAGACCCCACTATCATGAACCGTTAATTACTTTTCGGAGTAAGCACGAATGCTGTGAATAGATCTATTTGGGACTGAACTCCCCCGTTGGTGTACCTATACTTTCTGGTAACCAAACGCACTTCATTTGAATCACTATGCGAGTGTTTGGCAAAGGCACCCATTGGGGCAACTTCTTGTGATTATTGATTATCTCAAGGTTTCGGTGTTATGAGTTTAGGGCAATAATACTGTTTTCTATAATAATTGTACTCATTGCAATTATTACACTTATAGGTGTATAACAACGTAACCCACTATTAATCTTGTATTCAAACTGTTTAACATAAACCTATGAATTTCACTCAACCATTGTGTTGATCTTTTTAGCATGTTTATCTCAGGTAATTGAGCATCACATGGCACGGAGTGGCACAGACTTGAAGATGGCTAAACTGTTATCATTCAAACTTTATGTTTCTAGATGTTGGGACCTCTCTCTTTTTGTAAAACTCTGATGAATAAATGAATGATAACTAAATTTTCCAAAAACGTCTCTTTATGAGTCGTTTTCTATGATTATGACTGTTGTACTATGAAGTAATACCCCAGATTAGCTTCCGCTGCTATATTTGTCAAAATGGGGGTGTTATAGATTGGTATCAAGAGCCACGGTTATAGAGAACAAGGTTGAAACCTTAACTATAACTACTTTTCTTTTTCCATCCAAGAAAGTCCTCCGTGCCACTACATCTCCCGAATAGTATGTAAAGTACATAACTATTATACTATTATATAAATAACTTATGTTATTTACCGCTGGGTTGTTAACAGAGTGATGTCTTCTCCCAACCACCCTACTTTCGATATTGAGGATGCTTTTTCCTCTAACTTTTTGGACTATATCCCGGCTTCCCTGGACTATGTCCCAGCTTCACCAGGAAATACTTATTCTAGCTCTTCAAATAACTCATTTGGTTTAGTTCCAATAGCTTCACCAACTCTTTTACTTTTTCATGATGACCCCTATATGAAGGTCATGCATGCATATTATGCTGAAAAATCACCTATTCCACCGCCAACTATTGTGCCTCCATCTTCAATGCTATCTCCAATGTTTAATCCTCAAGAATTCTTTCTTCCTGAGGAATTATTGCCACTTAAGAAACGAGGCCATGACCGATCATCCTCTACTTCTGCCCTACCTCAAGCATTTGAGATAGGAGAAAGCTCTTGATGTGCGCTAAAACACACAACATTTATACCCCATAAAATGTTAATAAACGGACTAAAACACTAAAATATGGATAAATATGTTGCAAATATGTTTGTATTGTGTTTTTATGTCTTACAGGTACAAAAGATTGAAAACAAAGCAAAAACGGTAATTTTCAGGTGACTTTCGACGACGTTTATTACGTTTATCGAGGTTCAAACAAAGTCGTAATATTCCCCGATCACACCATTGGAAAGAGCACGAAATTACGAGTCCAACGGTACCGGCCTTTCTATCTTGAACTTTTTTATTTTGAACCTTTTTGCCATTTTGAACCTTTATTTATTAAATATTCTGACCTTGGCCAAAAGGGGGTTATATAAAACATTTTGCATATAATACTTAAAGGTATGCCCAACACAGCTGGTAACACACCTTGCTCTTGACCTTAAGGTCTTGAGCTCGAGCCCCATGAGTTGCAAACCTGAGGTATATCTCAGGTGATGCCACGTGGCGGACCCGACCCGGCCCATGACCTAAACCGATCCAGACCCGACCTATGACCCGATCCAGACCCGGCCCATGACCCGATCCAGACCCGACCATGACCCACCGGTTGACTGTCGGTCAACCACCGTTGATCGGTGGTTGACTGGTGGTCCGTCGGTGGTTGACCGATGATCCAGCGGTGGTTGATCGGTGGTCAGCCACCGTTGACCGCCACGGTTGGCCATCGTTGACCACCGTTTACTGCCACAGTTGACCGTCATTGACCACCATTGACCAGTGGTCCGGTGGTGGCTCCGGTTACGGTGCTGTGACTGTTGACAGGTCACATGGCACCACTCACAGAGTGACACGTGGCATTCTAATCATGAGGTACGAGGTATATTCATCGTTTGCAGGTCCGAGGTTTGGAGTCCGAGGCAATCATTGGTGTACGAGGTTCTAGAAGGACACGTGGCACAAGGTGATTGGTGGATCAGGAATTGACAACTGCAAATGATTAGGTACTAGGAATGGGATCCCGATGCAATAATGCTGAATATTAAGCTATTATTTAAGTTGGTGGGAGCTGTTAAATGACCAAAATGCCCCTAGATCTATAACTTTGATTGGATGAAGCACTGAAAATACGAAATTACCCCTGCCCACGTTGGGTTATAAATACATACGCATAGCAGCTCATTTGAGTGTTAGATTTAGTTTATTTTTAATATAGTGTAGGAGTCGTGTAGCTTATTTTTATGTCTTTTAGCTTATTGTAAAAGGTTTTTATAGCTTATTTAGCTTATTGTAATCAAGATTTTGAGCTTATTAATGAAGATGTTTAAGGTTGGTTTTTATTTAATGCTTATTATTTCTTAATGCTTGTTTTCTTTTTATGCTTATTCTTCTACTCTTTCTCTTCTTTTGCTTATTTCCAAATAAGCTCATGCTTATAGCTTATTTTTGGATCCGATCTCTTAAGCTTATATTCTAATAAGCTTCTTTAATAGCTTATTTAGACTATCTTATTTTATATTGTTTTTTATTTAGAGCTTTTCGATTGAGATTATTTTAGCTTATTTTTGATTGCTTATTTTTCTAGCTTATTGTTTTTAGATCTAATCCTTAAATATACTCGTCTCTTGTTCACTTGATTGAACACCGTGGTTTCGGGTGGATTAGATCTAAAAATAATAGATCTTATCTTTTTAGCTTATTTTCTAGCATAAAGTTAGTTGCTTTTTAATTTTAGCTTATTTTTCTTACATCTAAATCCTTAAATATACCCGATCTGAGTTCGCTTGACTGAACACCTTAGTTTTGGGTAGATTTAGATCTAAAGTTTTCATCTTTTTATTAGCTTATTGTCTTTAGAATAAAATCTAGCTTATTTTTGTCTTAGTAGCTTATTATTATCTTGTTCATCTTAACCCTTGTTTGTTTTAATGTTGATGAAATCTATCCAACACTTAGGCGAGGAGCTTATGGGTCTTATAAGCTTATTTTACTATTAAAGTTTAAAGCTTTTAGTTTTTTAAGGCTATTTAGTATATAAAGTTTGTAGCTTTATTAACTAAGTAGCCATAAAAACTAATAAAGTTTTAATCTTTAGTGTTTAATTAAGTTTATAAGATCAGATAATTTAAATTCGTTTTCATTTTATTCAATCGGGTTTTTCTTTCTTTTCATTTTCTCTTATTAGTAGTTGTAGCTTATTATTTAGTTTAAAAATGTTTGCTTTGTTGATTAGTGTTAGTTTTATTAATATGTGTAGTGAGTAGATTTTTATATATGCTTGTTAAGTGTTAAATTGTCTAAAGAATTAAGTCTGATTAATAAAGAGGAGAAAATAGTGATTAGTGATTTTTATATTACTTAAATTATTGTTTTAGTTATTCGAGCGGGAAAAAGCCGTAAGAATAATTAGGTAATAATTTAGTAATCGATATCTTAATAAGAGTTGTTTTCAATATAAGCCAACGTTGTGAGAATAATATCATTCAGAAAAACCTTAATTCCCACTAGATGGACTTTCACGTTACATACAAGCAAGTATCGTCTTTAAATATCTTTTAGATCATTTAAGCTTAAATTTTGGTGACTAATAATTAGTAGATTTTAGAATGATAATATTTAGTGATTAAAATTTAGTTTTAAAACCAAAAACCAAAATATTAGATATTCAAGCATCCCAACAAGATTACTTTCGTGATTTCAAATCAGCTCACAACGAGATACGCAACCGAGAGATAAAAACTATTAACCTTTTCCAAAGAAATTATCATATCAAACGGAGATAACTCTTCTATACTATAACTTATTTCGATATTAAGGATATAAACATAATTTTATATTGACCTATAATATCAAATCACATAACTACAAGCAATTGGAAAGAATGAAGAGAGGCTTTCAAGACAAAAGGAGGAAAAGAAGCCAACATAGCTTTAATTGAAATCAAGACATAACACACAAGCTATGAAGGGATGCAGACTTCAATTGGCTCAACAAATGCAAACAGAAGAACAAGAACAGTTGAGTATTGAAGAAAAGTCAAAGTTGTTTGTAGAACTCTTGGAGAAGAGAAAGAAACACTTTGCAGCATTAAGAGCTCAAGAGAAAAGGAACAAGCCACCAACTAAGGCACAAAATAGAAATACAATGTCTACCTATTTAAAAAACATGGCTGGATACAAACACATCACTGAAGCAGCAAAGTTTATGATGATATTCTAGGAGATTATATGATAAAGAGATGAAAAGGTAAACACTTTTGTAACATGGAACAGAGTGGTGAAAAGGCATTAAGACAACAAACAGAAGGAAGTTTTTAAAGAGCTGAGAAGAAACTTGAATCTTGATAATTCAAAGAAGCGAGATAGATAAACATGTAGAAGCTAAAGGAGATGAGATCAAGAGGGAGGCAAGCAGAAATAAAAAAACATATGGACGGGAAAAAGTTCAAGATATGAGGTAGTGCAATTGATGCAACCCTCCTAGCCACTAAGCCTCCAGTCATAGTTGAATGGAAAATCATCAAAGAAGGAAAGATGGGATACTTTCAATTGATAAGAACTGATGGAAGTTCAAAAAGGTATTCATTTATGATTTAAATGCTTCAAAATATTGACATGGAAGACTTAGAAACACTTTAGAAGTTAGTTAAAGCTAAACATGGGAATACAAGGCCAGAGGAGGCATATGAAAGAGTGTTATGGGGAGATCTAAAAGTAATGTTTAAGCCTGATATGGAAAGTGGAGTATGGAGGAGTCTAGAAGGACACAATGTGATAGTATGGAAGCTATTTTCTTTAAGTGGAATGCACTTTGTAAGATTTAAAGATCTGTATATCTTTATGCTGGTAGAAAAGAAATACCCACTTACACCTGCTACAATCATTGGCATGCTCAACAAGAAGCTTTAAGTAGATCAATGGAATGAAATGAGTTATCAACTTCTAAAGCTTTTGGTAAAACAAAAGAAGAATCCTGGAAGTGTTTAAATGCATCCTCCTGGTGATAGTGAAAGACTTTTAATGAAATTTGAAGATTTAGAAGATGAACATCAAGTTTAGGGGAGGATTGTTGGGATTAAAAGACTGCTTGGAGTTAATATTGCTAAGGTTGCTCAGAGACTTAGAAGAAATTCTACTAACTAGTTAATACTGCTAGTATAAAAGTTACTACTGTTAGTATAACTTAGTACCGCTAGTATATGTTAGTACTACTAGTGTAACTTAGTACAACCAGTAAAGAATAAAGAAAATATTCTAAGTAGTTACTACTGCTTGTACACAGTTAGTGCTGCTTATACAAAAGTTAATGCTGCTGGTATGAAAGTTACAAATGCTGAAAGATTACAACTGCTAGAAGAGTTTCTACTGTCAGAAGGATAAATATGAAGATTGCTTATCAAGATTACTTATGGGATAAATATGAGATATTTTGGTAAAATATATGTATAAGTTATTTGTTTAGAAGATCATAATAATTTAGGAATATATTGTAAGCCATATAGGACTCCTTGGTGTATAAATGGAGGTCCTAGGGCATATAGTTTATATATCTTTATACAGTCGTTTATAGCTTCAAGGTTTTATATAACCCTAAATATATTGAGGCTTAAGGTTTGGTATTATACAATCTTACTTATTACTGTTTCATTATTTATTCTTCT
Organism: Tanacetum coccineum; assembly: GCA_026074375.1. Classification (NCBI taxonomy): domain Eukaryota; kingdom Viridiplantae; phylum Streptophyta; class Magnoliopsida; order Asterales; family Asteraceae; genus Tanacetum; species Tanacetum coccineum. The sequence goes on from BQNB010041374.1 coordinate 32,360, forward strand.
TAGTATCATAGACTAGATTCCGCATAGTCTTTGATATATTCAATCAAAGTTTCTACCATAGTTGTCTTGGATTTATTCAATACAACTAAGCCTTTTACAATCTAAGCAAGATCTATTCAAGTGGGATCAACAATTAGTTTAAAATTTGATATTTTAAAACTCGACTGATTAATTAAGGGTATTGTTTAGATAATATGAATGAGACGTTTATTAGTTATGTAAATACATTATTGAATTTGTAGGAGGTTTTGTTCATAAACGACGTAAAAGCTAGCAAGAGACTTGAGGTGAGTTTTCATGTGCTTTTGAATTGGGTTGCACTTTTTGTTGAAAAAGTTACTATCATGCAAACTTGTTTGAATAATCATTATTTCCTACGTGTTTGACTGTTTGATAATATGTGAAAGTGGTGAAGATTGTTATATTTATTTGTTGAGATATATAGATGTTGAATTATGAATAGTGATGTGGACTATGAAATAAGAATAGTTAGAACCGTTGAACCGAATGGGTAAACATATGAGCTGTCGAAACCTTTGAACCAAACAAAAATATGAATTGTTGGGACCGTTGAACCGAACACGTATATGTTAAATTGTTGGAACCGTTGAACCGAATGGAAATTTAAATAGTTAATATATGTTGTATCGTGATATAAGTTGAATTGTTAGTTTATTTTGAATTATTGGTATTTGAATTGAATAAGAATATGTTTTACCTGAATCGCACTTATGTGAATTTTATCAAAATGCATGATCGTTATACAAATTTGTTTTGCTATTATATAATTCATTTTGTATGTAAAAACTATGAATTCTCACTAGGCCTTTGGCTGACCCAAAACTCTTCTAAAACTTTTGCTACCCAGATGAGCTGCTTTAGGAATCAAGAGATTATTTGAGCCTCACTAAGAGTAGACGCTTCCGCTGATATAAGGTAAATTAGAAGGTTTTACACTCTAAAAAGGCGGGGTGTTACAATTGGTAATCAGAGCCTTTAGTTTAAGTGAATTAGGTTTTAGGAACCTATTCTTAAACCTAGATTGAGTATTTAAGCTGTGAAAACATTTGATATATAGTGCATTCTAGGTTCACTAAAGGAAAGGAGTAATAGTTGACATGAGTTAGATGCCTTATATAGATATCCTTAAATTATATATAGTAATAGTTAAATATACTAGTCTCTTAGATATCTTATGGACTTCAATTAATATGGCAGAGAGAAATGAAAGAAAAGGGTCCTGGTAGTTCTAAGCAAACTCCAACAAAGAACCAAGATGCGCTTGTCACTAAAGGAGAACTAGGCAATGAGATCAAAAGAATTATGTCATAACACTTGCCACTATTCTGGCTCAAAGTCAAGAAAAATTTAGGAAGGTGGAAGAAGCTAGGAAAGCTACAAAAGAGGCTGAGTAAAAGAAAAAGGCAAATGAAGATGCCGAGAGGAGGAGAAAAGCAATGGAAGATAAAAGAGATGCTATAGAGCAAGAAAGGAAAAGAAAGTCTGAACAAGATATGAAAAACGTAGAAGATGCTGAGAGATAAAGGAATGAAGAAGCTGAAAGACAAAGAAATGCATAAGCGTAAGGAAATGGATGTAGCTACAAGTCCTTCTTAAACTGTAAACCGGCTGAATTTCATGGAGAAAGTGACTCGGTGATTGTCACCAACTGGTTAAAGAAGATAGAATACATCTTTGAAATTAGTGAATGCTCACGTCGATAAAAGGTGTAGTATGCATCCCATTAGTTGAAAGGAGAGGCGCGACATTGGTGGAATATGATCAAGATCGCTCATAATGATGATGTTGCGAGTGTTATGACATGGGAGTTGGGAGGAATTCAAAGATTTGGTCATGGAAAATTATTGTCCTCAAGGATTGATGGATAAGCTTGAGGAGGGATTTTAAAACTAAAACAAAATGATATGAAAGTCCTGAAATACACAGCAAAGTTTAATGAAAAAGCAAGATTTGTGAAATATCAGGTAGCCACTAAGGAAAGAAAAATCAAATGATACATATGGGGTTTAAGAGCCGGAATCAGGGGTCCAGTTCAACAAGCACGACTTGCAACTTTTTAAGAAGCAGTCAAACTTGCCTTGATGGTTGAGAAGGAGAATAATCATCAACTAGAAGAAGGAGGAGACAACAAAAGAAAAAGAGAGAATCGTGATGACGACATGAAAAAGATCAAAATTATTGGTGAGAAAATGGAGAATGCAAGCGAGTATAAACCGTGTATGATATGCAAAAAGATGCATAGAGGGAATTACTGGCATGAGGATTATCGTAATTGTGGGAAATCGAGACATGCAACAAAGGAATGTAAAGCTGATTAGGTTTGTTTTAGATGTAAGAAACATGGACATAAAATTCTTTATTGTCCTTAAAGGAAAGCTCAAGAGTCACAGGAGGAAATGGGATATAGCGGCAATCGAGTGGAGTACAAGGATACTCAACCACGGAAGACAATGGAAAGAGTTTTTCAATTGACTGCAGAGAATGCTCGAGACACTCCATAATAGCAAGAAGATAATAAGGAAGCATATGATGCTTAGTAGTTGCTTTGAGATCTTTACTAGTGATTATGAATTTTTGTATCTTTGAATTACTAAGTTTGATTTACTTTGATGAAACCTTCACTTTTATGTTGGTTGCAAACATTATTGGTTATATTTGAACTTTTAGTTGCACAATAAATCTTAAAATATTGAATGAATTTGGTGTGATGACGGTACCAATGTCCTCCTTAGGTTAAATTCCGAGGACGGAATTTTTTTTACGGAGGAAGAGTTGTAATACCCGAAATTTTATTGAATGAGAATGGTACTTTATTTAACTTTGGGTAATTGATATAAACTAAATAATGGTCCAAGGGTTGTATTTGTGTTAGCACAAAGTGAATGTGGTTTCTTTTGAGTATGACAAGTTTATAAAAAAATGAAACGTGATAGAATTAGTATATAGATATGGATCTCGACTTTAGAATTTCATGGGATTTTTACAAGATCTTTGGCTCAAGTTAATTCTTAATTATCTCTAACTTCCTAGCATATCATTAAAAAAACACAAACCCTAAAGTTAGAAGTTTTAGAGAGACCAAGAAATATCGACTGTCACATTCGGGTAAGAAGGAGTGAGTCGTCTTAGTTCAGGTTTCCTTGGTGATTTATAGTTTCAAGTTGCTGATTCATTAAGGTAACCTCCGTTGAGTTCTGATTCTATACTTTTTTTGAATCTTATGATTAGGACTTAGCTATTTTGTGGTGTATATTGCCCTTAAGTGTTAATATATATGATATGGAATGAGTTTTGCTATATAATTAGTTTTGTATGTGAAAACCATAAATTCTCACTAGGCTTTTGGCTGACCCAAAACTCTTCTAAAACTTTGAAACCCGGGATGAGCGCTTTAGGAATCAAAGATTATTTGGCCTCACTAAGATAGACGCTTCCTTTGAAACAAGCTAAATTAGAAGGTTAACATATGCAAAGGTAGGGTGTTAGAGTTGGTAATCAGAGCCATTGGTTTAAGTGAATTAGGTTTTAGGAACCTAGTTTTAAACCTAGATTGAGTATTTAAGCTATGAAAACATTTGATATTTAGTGCCTTCTAGGTTCACTAAAGGTAAGGAGTAATAGTTGACATGAGCTAGATGCCTTATATAGATATATATACCCAAATTTAAATGTCGCCTTAAATATATCTATTAATAGTTAAATACACCAGTCTTTTAGATATCTTATGGATTTCAATTAATAAGGTAGAGAGAAATGGAAGTAAAGGGTCCTGGTGGTTTTAAGCAAACTCCACTAAAGAACCAAGATTCGCCTGTCACTAAAGGAGAACTAGGCAATGAGATCAAAATAATTATGTCAGAACACTTGCCCACTATTCTGGCTCAAAGTCAAGAAAAATTTAAGACAGCAGAAGAAGCTAGGATAGCTGCAGAAGGGGCTGAGAAAAAGAAAAAGGTAAATGAAGATGCCAAGAGGAGGAGAAAAGCAATAAAAGATAAAAGAGCTACAGAGGAGCAAGAAAGGAAAAGAAAGGCTGAACAAGATATGAAAAACGCAGAAGATGCTAAGAGACGAAGGAATGAAGAAGCTAAAGACAAAGAAATGCAGAAGCTCAGGGAAATGGATGTAGCTACAAGTCTTTCTTAAACTGTAAACCGGTTGAATTTTATGAAGAAAGTGACCCGATGATTGTCACCAACTGGTTAAAGGAGATAGAAGACATCTTTAAAATTAGTGAATGCTCATGTCGACAAAGGGTGAAGTATGCATCCTATTTGCTGAAAGGAGAGGCGCAACATTGGTGGAATATGATCAAGATTACTCATAGTGATGATGTTGCGAGTGTTATGACATGGGAGGAATTCTAAGATTTGGTCATGCAAAATTATTGTCCTTAAGGATTGATGGATAAGCTTGAGGAGGAATTTTTAAAACTACTATAGAATGATATAAAAGTCCTGAAATACACATCATAGTTTAATGAAAAAAGCAAGATTTGCAAAATGTCAAGTAGCTACTGAGGAAAGAAAAATCAAATGATACATATTGGGTTTAAGAGCAGGAATCAAAGGTCCAATTCAACAAGCACGACCTACAACTTTTGAAGAAGCAGTCAAACTTGCCTTGATGGTTGAGAAGGAGAATAATCGTCAACTAGAAAAAAGAGGAGACAACAAAAGAAAAAGAGAGAATTGTGATAACGTCATGAAAAAGATCAAAATTAGTGGTGAGAAAATGAAGAATGTAAGCGAGTATAAACCATGTACGATATGCAAAAAGACGCACTGAGGGAAATGTTGGCATGATGATTGTCGTAATTGTGGGAAACCGGGACATGCAACATAAGACTATAAGGCTGATTAGATTTGTTTTAGATGTAAAAAACCTGGACATAAAATCTTTGATTGTCCTGAAAAGAACGCTCAAAGTCATAGGAGAAAACGATATAGCGACAACTGTAAGTACAAGGATACTCAAACCACGAAGACAACGGAAGAGTTTTTCAACTGACTAATGAGAATGCTCGAGACACTCTATAATAGCCAAAAGATGCTTAGTATTAGATTTGAGATCTTTACTAATGATTATGAATTTTCGTATCTTTGAATTACTAAGTTTGATTTACTTCGATGAAACCTTCACTTTTATGTTGGTTGCAAACATTATTGGTTGTATTTGAACTTTTGATAAGCTCCAGTTTGTGGAAGAGCCCGTTGAAATCATGGAACGAGAGATCAAACGATTGAAGCGAAGCCGGATACCATTGGTTAAGGTTCGCTGGAACTCTAGGAGAGGTCCTGAGTTCACCTGGGAACGTGAAGATTCGTTCAAACAGAAATACCCACAGCTTTTCACAAACCGGGCTTCGTCATCCACTACAAGGTCTTAAGCTTTGAGGACAAAGCTCTTTTAACGGGTGGAGACTGTAACATTTCTCAATTTCAGGTCATTTTACGACTCCTATTATTCGTCACTATTTATTTTGGTCCGATACGCGTTTACTTTTAATTTAACTTTTAAGCTAAATCGCGTAGACTAGAAATAATCATTTAACGTAAACGGTCATCAAATAAATTAAGGTTTACGTCAAACAAGTGTTATGTAATTATTAGGAAGATAATTATTGACTTTGCGTATTTTATTTTTATTGGTCACGTAAAAGGCTTACGTTTCGCAATAAAATACATTTAGACACACCTCGGAAATACCTAGACTTACCTAGACTCAAACCAACACCCACTTTTAAACCTTAAACACAAAATTTAATCAATTCTTGTGTTATTAAGCCATATTGGCCGAATGTGGGGACTAAACCAACTAGGAACATCCTTAAAACTTCTTAGGTACATGTACATCTCAAGGTAATTAAACCTTGTACTTGTATAACCTTAATAAGATTTCAAGTCTTGTCTTTCTTTGATATTACACGTCCCATAGGCAAAATCAACTAGCAAAGATCCTTAAAATCTCCTTAAGTACATGTACAAATACTATGTAATTAAAACTAGTACTTAATGTTCCTAGTTAGCTAATATACAATGGATAAAGACCACCTTGGATCCCTTTTTCTCTCTTGATGCCGCGGCTAGCTAGCAAATATACACACAAACCATAAGATTTCCATAATCTTGGTAAATCTTGTACCAAAATCTTGTAATTAAGAGATGTACCTAGGTAGTATTAACAAAACCATGTGTGATTAACTAGAAACCACAAAACCACCAAGACTAGGGCACGGTTTGGTTTGTTTGAGGGACTAGGAGATGTAACTAGATATCTTGCCTATAAATACTCACTCACATTTACCATTTAGCACTCTTACAACTCACAAACACTCAAACAAATAAAACATTGTCTTTCTCTCTTGTCTCGGGTCACAAACCGCAAACAAACATCTTCATTAATTCATTCGAACCCATAAACACTACTAAGTTGTCATACGAGTGCACAAGGAGAATACACGAGCTAAGGTTGGGTATTTGTATAAGCTTTGGAGCTTAGGATTGGGTTATACGACTTGGGTTAACTACACGATACGTCTTCAAGACTCTAGGACCTCTTGTAAGTCACGTACAAGCTTAAACTCACTTCGTACTATACTTGTTTCTTTGTTTACTAGTCATTATGTCACGTTAACATGTAAATAATACGCTAACGTGAGCTAGGGCAAAATAAATACAAAACATACATGTTACACGCGTTATTTATACGCGTATACGACCTTGTGTGGTGTTAAGATATAAAGGAACATGTACAACATGATTTAACGACAAGCTAAGGCTTAAGTGTATTCGATTAAGATGTAAACTTAGAAACCAACGTGAACACTAAGTCATACGCATGAATTCCTCAAAATCTGAACGTAAACTTTTATGTAAACATGATGTTATGGCTTGGGAAGGAGTACGCGAACCATTTAAACGTTTGCATAGGATAAACACGACCTCTATACGTGCTAAATAAGCTTACATTGGATATTAGAATGATATCGAAACCCAAGGACCACTGGAGAGATTAACGGGCAACTAATGGTCTCGTTAAATCCAAGCATGCCCGCGTATGGGCCCAACAGGCCCAACAGTCTAAGGGTTGAGGTCCATAACTTATAAATAAGCTCATTTAAGCTTATTGAGGGCTTATAAGGTCCTTGAGCTCGTTGGAATAAACAATATACATAAGACGCTTTAACGGGCCACAAATGGGTCCATTAAACCTAACAGGCACAACAGACCATGAATATGAGCCCACGGTTGATTAATAATCTCTTTGTGTTTATTGAGTGACATAATGTGCTTATTGAACCTATATGGACCTTAACGTTTAAAGCGTAAACATAACCAAACCCTAAATGGGCTTGGTAGCCCATTATCGTAATCCACGAAGTCCATAGGCCTCAAATAAGCTTAGACAACTTATTTGTGAGCTTTTACAGTCTAGTAAGCTTATTAAGAACCTAGACGAGCTAATGGACCCAATTGGATCAAGTCCAAAGACTTAAAATACCTATCGGGCTCGTAATGGGCCCAAAAGCCCATTATCAGAGCTTATTAGTTTATTAAATAAGCCACCAGGTTAAAATAGATTAAAAAACCCCAAATAAGCTTATTGAGATAAGAAAATGAATTAGATCACATAAGAAAACCTTAATGGACCTTTTGCAAACATTCGGGTTAAGGGTTGTTGGGCTAACGAGCCCAATGTGCTCGAAAAAGCTCAAATAAGCTCACCCGAGCTTATTTTTAGCTTAATAGTTTTAAATAAGTTTAAATAGACTTAACGAGGGCTTATGTGCCTTTGAAAACTCAATTGGACCTTTAGATTGCTTATTGGACCTTAACGTGTCCAATAAGGCCCAATAAGCCAAAATAAGCTCATCCGAGCTTATTTACAAGCTGACCCAGCTTATATGACTTATTGGAGTCCATTAAAACCAAATGCCACTCGCTAGAACTTAATTGGACTTAAAATGTGATTTTGTACAAGTTAGGGGACTAAAAGTGTAAATATGGAAACCTAGGGGTTTAAAAATATAAATAACCTATATTTTCATAAACACATGGACTGATTTGGTAATTATAGAAAACCTAAGGGTATTTTTTAAACGAAAGTGATTTTATTCAACACTTAACAAATCAGACGAATTATAATATTTTTCGGATATTATACGAGTTAAAACACGACTTAATAAATATGAATATTTATTAAAAACGTTTATGCATATACTAGGACGTGTATAAATCGTATATCTTCCCAAGAGCCATCAAGTGAATACAAATACAATAAACATGTGCACCACCACACAAGTGATAACAGTATATATAAACTAGCAATTTATTGTAGTTTATGCATTGAGTCGTTAGCCTAAACTTGTAGACTAAGACTGGCCGTATTTACTTAGGTATTTGACGGTGTGATTCATTCGCCATACTTGGATATATTTATCATTTTCAGAGGACTATTTACTAAGGTGAGTTCATAGCCTCATGTTTTACAATTATTTAAATGATTTACATCTCTGGGGTGAGAACATGCTTTGTTTTACAAACTGGACGCAAGTGTACATTTTATACTATGATTACGTGTTTGCCTAAGTAGCGATAACCCACTGAGCCCTTTATCATGAACTGTCAATTACTTTATTGTGAGCGCGAATGTTATAAATAGATCTATTTGGGATTGACATCCCCGTTTGGGTGAGTAGCGCTCACTGTGCCGGGTTGCCAGACAACAAACGTATACCATGTCGGATTTGGGATGTTGCGGGTTAGAACATCATTCACGGGCATTTATTGGCAATTTATTGCATTCATACATGTCGAGCTTCAGTGTCATGAGCTTAGGAAAACGTAATTACTTTTTATGATGTTTGCATCTGTTGCTTAATCATACACTTGGAAATCTTGCGGTCCTACTATTGATTTACATAAACCTATGAATTCACCGACTTTATGTTGACGTTTTAAGCATGTTTTCTCAGGTCAATGAGGCACGAGGTGCCAAGATACATTGGGGGTCACTCCTTGGAGAGTCAGTACTAAAGATTTGGGGCGTATTACATTTTGAGAACATTTGTTATAAACCGAAATCTTTACTTATATTGTCGAACAATTTAAAGCCATGAGCTTATGTAATGAACAAGTATTTTGTTAATCCAATGTATCTTTTTAAAACGACACGTTTAGTGGTCGTTCTCATATCTTGTGCTATTGATCTATGAAGTAACGCCCTCGGATATTCAACATTCCGCTGCTACCCAGATTTGGAGGTGTTACATGGAATCCATTAGAGCTCACTTTTTTAATAGGGTTGAGCTTGGTAGTAAAAAGCCGATTTGGGTAAAATGGAAAAATGTGTTGGCTTCAAAACACAAAGGTGGTTTAGGGGTGTCAAGTTTATTTGCGTTGAATAGAGCCCTTATGTTTAAATGGATGATGTGATTTTTTTCTCAAAGTTTTTCTCTATGGGCGCGGGTAGTGAAAGCAATTCATGGAGGAGATGGAAAAATTGGCAAGAATGCTAAATCGACTTTTCTGTCTTTATGGCTCGATATAGTTCATGAAGTATAGCTGCTTAAAGACCGAGGTATTGATTTAATTAGTTTCATTCATAAAAAGTTAGGAAAATGGTCAGATACGTTGTTTTGGGAGGATGCTTCGCGAGGTGGTACTGCTTTTAAATACTTGTATCCCAAAGTATACGCGTTGGAATCGAGTAAGAATATTGATGTTGCTTCAAAGATGGCTCATTGTAACTTGGGTTATTCTTTTAGACGAGATCCTATAGGAGGTGTGGAAAAGGCCCAATTTGATTCGATATTGGAAAAGGTGGAAGGTACTTTGCTCGCTAACATGAGGGATAGATGGACGTGGTATTTGGAGGGATCATGTGATTTTTCTGTTGCTTCGGTTAGGAAGTTACTTGATGGGAATATGTTGCTAGAGGTAGCTTCTAAGACGCGATGGATCAAAGCGATGCCTATTAAGGTAAATGTTTGTGCTTGGAGAGTAAAGTTAGATTGTTTACCAACTAGAATTAATATTTCTCGTAGATGTATGGAAATCGAGTCTATTATATGCCCCATGTGTGGTGAGGTGGCTGAATCTTCTAGACACATTTTCTTCAGTTGCCGTATAGCTAGAGAGATTTTGCGTAAGATATCGCGATGGTGGGATGTTAGCTATATGGAGTTGTCTTCATATGAAGAGTGGTTAGATTGGATTTTGAACATTCGGATTTCTGTTAAACATAAGTAGATTCTTGAAGGAGTGTGTTATGTCATGTAGTGGCACATTTGGAATTTTCAAAACAAATGCGTTTTCGACTCGGAGAGTCCTTCGAAGGCGATCATATTTATAGATGTGGTATCTCGGTCGTTTTATTGGTGTCGTTATAGATGTAAAGGGTCTTTTAGTTGGATTGAGTGGCTTAAAAACCCTCATTTACTTTCTTTGTAATTGTCTAGCGTCTTGCTAGTTTTTGTTTAATAAAAAATTGTCGTTCCAAAAAAAAGTTTCTTAATAAAACGTTTTGAATAAGAGCGGTAATACACGATCTAACCGCTAGTTGCTTGTTGCCAAACAAACGTTATATTTAAACTGCGAGTTTGTCGCTAGTTGCTCCAAAACGCTCTCAAATGCTTGGTACCAAACACACCGACCCCTCTAACATTTTTTTATTTTTTTATTTTTTATTTTATTTTTATAATTTTGTTTTTATTATAAAACTACAAAAAGAATTCAACATATAACACAAATTATCTAAATATCCAATAAAAAAATAAGAACAATTCATTTTCTAATCAAACTAAAAAAATCATTTTCATTCTTTTAAAATTAAATATATCACAAACCGTTAATCATTGCGCGAAACGAATCATATCATCACGGCGAGTATTAAATCATCTATCTAAAGAATGACACTTCAATGTACTTTCGGCAAACTTTTTTCGAACTTTTTTGTGAGTATTGAAATTTACGGTTAAAAAGATCACACGTGATTTGTATAATCATAGTTGATTTGTTATTATAAAAGTCACATGTATTTATAAAAATCACACGTGATTTAAAAAAAATCATATTGATTTTTCCAGTAGCAAATTTCAACACTGAAATAAAATTCCGAGAAAAGTTCATCGAAAGTATATCGAAGTACCCGTATGTTGAACGATAAAAAAAATTCTCATCGCTATGGTGTATTCTCGTCGCTTAACGATTTACCGTTTGCAAGATTTTTTTATTATTATTTAAAAATGTGAAAAGCATGTTTTTGTGTTTTGATGGGAAAATGATTGGCCACGATTTGTTCATTGAAATTTTTTAAGAATTTATGATTTATGTTGGTCTTAACTTATAAAACTGCAGAAAAGAAAATGCAGAATATAACTATAAAGTTTGAAAAATCAAATTAAAAAAAAAAGAAAAACACTAAACATAAAACCATCTAAAAATTTTCGATCATACAATACAAAACTACATGACACCATAATGGGCTTTACTTGAAATCTCCGATAGGGGTGTTGATTGGTTCGGTTATCAGGTTATTTGGTTTGTTTGGTTCGTTTAGTTCGGTTAAATTTATTTTGGGTCAACCCGAAAACCAAACTAAACCGAACTAGATTTTAACCGAATCGAACCGAAAACCAAATTTGAATTCGGTTTGGTTTTCGGGTTGACCCGAATAACCCGAATTACACTATTTATTTAAAAAAAGGAAAAAACTACATAGATATTTAGCAAAAAAAATTATTTTAAAAATAAAAAGTGTTTTTATATTAGATATATACATAAATATATAAAACATATATATATTTGTATAAATTCGGTTCTCGGTTCACACTGCCGAACCCATGTCCAACCCGAGAACCGAATTCGTAGTTCGGTTCGGTTTTGGAAAATTCAGTTTGGTTATAAGTTTGGTTCAGTTATTTTTTATTCGGTTCGGTTTCGGTTTTTGGTTTTGGATTTTCTGCTCACCCCTTTGTTTCTAGTTTTGGCCTAAAATGAATATTATTCAAAAACTAATTAAATGGGCTGTTCAACCAACATTCATTCAACCAAGATGTGTAGAAATTATAACAAATATTGAGTGAATCCAACCAACCACCCCTTGATTCACTTATAAACTTCAGATCCAATACAATACAAGAGAGAAACTCAAGATTAATCACAAAGAATGATCAATCAATATAACTGATGATAATACAATACTCAGATAGATCAAAACAATTGATCTATCAACAGAAAACTAAGAATTTGATGAGATAGTGAAATTAGGGTTTTGAAGAAAGAGAGAGAGAGTGATAATCCATGATGACCAGCAACCTTCTGATATATATAGGCTGCAACTATCAAACCTTGGCAACTTTAACCCCTGCACATTCAACCGACATACAAACACAACTAAATGTAGAGTTAGGGTTAAGAAAGATAATGATAAATGACAATATCAGCCCTTGTATTTTAAAACAGGAAAAACTTGATATATTTAACACCCTCCCTCAAGCTTTTTCTAGTTTAAACATATCTAACATCCCAAGCTTTCCACACAAAATTTTGTGTTGTTCAATATCAAGACCTTTAGTAAGAATATCAGGAATTTGCTGAGTGGTATGAATTTTCTTAGTTTTAATAACACCACTAGCAACTTTTTCTCTAACCAAGTGAACATTAATTTCAAAATGTTTAGATTTTTCATGAAAAACAGGATTTGCAGCAATCTGCAAAGCAGAACTATTATCACAATACATCACAACAGGTAAAAGGTTCTTAACACCCATATCACCCAACAAATTTGATAACCAGATAACTTCACAAGTTGCAGAAGCCATGCTTCTATACTCTGCTTCAGCAGAAGACCTGGATAAAGTAGATTGCTTCTTACTTTTCCATGTAACCAAAGAATCACCCAAGAAAACACAATATCCAGAAACAGATTTTCTAGTTGCAGGACATCTAGCCCAGTCAGAATCAGCATAAGCTCTAAGCTTAAGATTACCAGTCTTATTAATTTGAATACCACTCCCTGGAGAACCCTTAAGATATCTTAAGACTCTCAGGGCAGCATCCAAATAAGAATTAAGAGGAGAGTGCATATACTGGCTTAAGCAGTGAACAACATATGCTATATCAGGCCTTGTATTAGTAAGATATATAAGCTTACCAACAAGTCTTTCATAATTAGAAACATTCACCAGCAAATGATCATCATCAGATTCAGTATGATTCAAAGTAGCATTTTCAGGTAAAGGAGTGTCAACATGATTAGCAGCTAAAAGACCAAATTCATGTAAAAGCTCAAGACAATACTTTCTTTGACTAAGACAAATACCATCTTTGTTATCCAGAACTTTAATACCCAGAAAATATTCAACTTTCCTAAGTCTTTTATTTGAAACTTAGACTTAAGAAATTGTTTAAATTTTTCAATCTCATTCACATTATTCCCAGTGACCACAATATAATCCACATACACATGTAAGATAATAAATACATTATCAACAATCTTTGTAAACAAAGAATAATCAAACTTAGACTACACAAAACCATGCTCAGTAAGGGCTTGAGTCAGCTTAGTATTCCACTGTCTAGAAGCTTGCTTAAGTCCATACAAGGACTTATTTAACTTGCAAACTTTAGACTTATCAGTATCAAACCCAGGAGGGAGAGTCATATAAACATTTTCAGAAAGGTCACCATAAAGAAAGGCATTATTTATATCAAGTTGAAACAAATCCCAGCCATTACAAATAGCAACATTCAACATACACCTAACAATAGACATTTTGACCACAGGACTAAAATTCTTCAAGTAATCAAATCCCTCCCTCTGACTAAAGCCCTTAGCCACAACTCTAGATTTATACCTTTCAATTTCACCAGTAGACTTACATTTTATCTTCCACAACCATTTAGACCCAACAGCCTTTCTACCCTCAGGAAGATCACAAACAGTCCAAGTATTATTTCTATTTAAAGCTTCAATTTCATTATTCATTGCTTCAATCCAGTTAGGATTTTTAACAGCTTCAAAATAAGAAGTAGGTTCACTAGATTTATTAAGATTTGTGGAAAAGCAGTAATTTGAAGTATTTAAATTGGTGTAAGTGACATATTTCTCTAAGCCATACTTCTTACTACTGTTAACCACATAATCATTAAACTTAGCAGGCATCTTTGGAACCCTACTAGATCTTCTAAGATCAGGCTGCCCTTGACTAATGTTCTGAGGCAAATTCCCTTGAGCATGAGATTCAGAATTAATGTGAACATTGCCCTCAGAGGTAGAAGTTTCACCCATAGAAGTTGCAAAGTCATTCTCATACTCATCAGCATTGCTAGAGCAAGAATGATCATTGCCGTCATTATGGGGTGTATCATACACTCTCCCATCATCATTAGGACTTAAAGAAGTTTGGAAATCAGAATG
>BQNB010041375.1:0-46804 GCA_026074375.1 Tanacetum coccineum
AATTTGAAAAACTACTCTCCCCCTCAATCAATGACCGGTTTTCTATTTAAAGAGTTGTAGTCGTTGATTGAGTGTCAAATTTTTTAGAACTTCAAGTCCGATTGATTTTCAAACAAAACTTTCCCACCATGAAAAACACAAATAATTTTCTGAAGAATCATAGACGGAAAATCATTTGGATAAAAAGAAGACTTCTCTTCTTAATCAAGAAATGATGCACTAAAGCGTACATTAGATCGAGGGTGCACGGATATAAAGTAATCCATGCCCGAGAGAACTTAATCACCCGTTGTTAGGAACAGCCGTCTTTTTGGTGACATGCTTTCCTCATTTTGAAAAACCGGGTTGTATATCAGAAATAATAGCAAGCCATAAAGACATATTTTGAAAAGTTTAGACTTTCGTTCGAGCTTCATTTAAAGACCCGTGTCATTATTGAATGACATTTCTAGGACCGTAAATGTTATCGATAAATGGAAGACATGTCTTGAAAAGTTTAAACTATTTTTGGTATTTTCTATTTTTTGATTTTTATGGATTTTTGTTGGTTTTATATTTTTGTATTTTCTTTTTCAGTAGGAATATGTACATATTTACATAGGATACTTAAAGCAAATATGTTACTCATCCTGAAGACGTTTAAGTGTCTCTGGCTTCATACTCTTCATGCCAAGCCACAGGAGAATGAATTCGAATCATTCTCTTCCCAGTGCCTTAGTGAATATATCTGCCAGTTGACACTCTGTCCTCACGAAATACAACTCAACCACTCCCTTTTCCACTTGTTCTCTGATGAAATGTTGTCGGATTTTGATGTGTTTAGACCTGGAGTGCTGGACGTTGTTGCAGCAGAGAGCTATGGCACTCTTGTTGTCACAATACAAAGGGATATGATTGTATGCAAAGCCATAATCTGATAATTGAGATCGCATCCATAGGATTTGGGCACAGCATCCAGACATCGCGATGTATTCAGCCTTTGTAGACGAGATGGACATGCTAGTTTACTTCTTTAACGACCAGCTTACTAACTTGTCACCAAGGAACTGAGCACTGCCATATGTACTTCTTCGAGTGTCTTGACAACCTGCATGATCTGTGTCTGCGTATGCTGTTAGTGACATGGCGTTGTCTTTCACATACCAAAGACCCATATTTATGGTTCCTTGGAGATACTGAAAGACCCGTTTAACTGTTTCAAGGTGCTTTTTAGTGGGCTTAGATTGATATCTAGCACACATGCACACAGCAAAAACTAGGTCAGATCTACTGGCTGTGAGATACATCAGGGATCCAATCATACTGCGATATTGGGTCTGGTCAACAGGGATCTCTGAGAGGTCCTCATTCAGTTTTGTTCGCTTCACCATAGGAGTGTCAACAGGGTCACTCTTATGAAGATCAAATTTCTTTAAAATCTCATTAGAATATTTAGATTGATTTATGAAAATGCCTCTAGGATTCTGAGAAATTTGTAAGCCTAAGAAAAAGGATATTTGACCCATCATCGACATTTGAAATTTAGAGCTCATTTCAGTAGAAAAACGGTCACAGTCTTTGGGATCGGTCGAGGCAAATATTATATCATCAACATATATTTGAACATGAAGAGTGTGTTTGCCTGTTTTCCGAATGAACAAGGTTGGATCGACCACACCCTTGGAGAATCCTTGTGCCAGAAGAAACTTCGACAAAGTGTCATACCACGCCCGGGGTGCCTGCTTTAACCCGTAAAGAGCTTTCTTTAGATGGTAGACATGATGTGGACGATCAGGGTCAATGAAGCCTTCAGGTTGGCTAACATAGACTACTTCTTTAAGCTCGCCATTTAAGAATGCAGTTTTCACGTCCATTTGATAAACTGTCATGTTTTTGCTGGCAGCATTGGCAAGAAATATTCTGATAGCTTCAAGTCTGGCGACCGGGGCGAAGGATTCTTCAAAATCAAGACCTTCTTCTTGACGATATCCTTTCGCTACAAGACGTGCCTTGTTTTTCAACACGTCACCATACTCGTCAAGTTTCACCTTATAAATCCACTTGAGAGCAATAATCATTGCACAGTCTGGAGGTGGCACTAATTCCCATACGTCCAGTCGATCAAATTCATGGATTTCATCTTGCATGGCTTGAAACCAGCAGTCTTTAGTAACAGCAGATTTGAAGTTTTTCTGTTCGACTTTGGACAGTACTGAATTGTAGAGGCACCACAAAGCATCTGTAGCAAGCTACTTCCGAGTAGATACCAATCGAGAAGGGTTCCCAATAATATTGTCAATAGGATGAGAATTGGTCCATTTTGAGAGATGTTCATACGGCTGAGTGGATTGGTTGAGTTCAGTTGTCGTGATTACCCCAGACGATGATGCTTCAGAATTCAAGTCTGGGGCAAACACATTGACAAATGGTTTGGGATTAGCCGCAAAAAAAGGATTAACTTCAAAAGATTGCTCAGCTGCAACACCATGATGTACCGAAGAGGATTGATAATCCGGGGATGATATTAAATGACTTCCCGATGGTGCATCTTGATCACAGGAGATGGATACTAATGGACCGGTTAAATTAACCGGGACTTGAACTGCATTAATAGTAGGAACCTAACGATCACTTGGTGGAGTGAAATATTCATCAAACATTGGTTGGAACAGCAACTCCAATTCTTATTTGGTGGGAGGTACATATGGTATAGCAGGAGCAGGATTAGGTACGAGCCCTGAACTTATAGGTCCAAGCATCAAAAGGTTAGGTGTGGGTCCTAGACTGGAGTGTACATGAGCCGTATAACCATTTTTAAAACATCAATCAACATGTAGTTTATTTACACTTCTCCCCCTCAAAAATTGCATATGAGGTTGCTATTTTTTCATTGAACAAGTGAATAAGACTACAATCAAAGGTACGTTGATCCACTTGATGACAGAACAAGCATGGGAAAAACATGAAGTTTGTTGATGAGAATGGTCATAAACAAGAAGATTTCTCTTCTTCCAACGATAAAGCGCACTGAAGCGTACACCTTTCTTTACTTTGAGGAATAGGGCCTGAAGTGTTGTCAGCAGACGTCATATGTCGTTGAAGAGCGAGGCTTGAACTGATGTGAATAGACGTCATTTTTTCGTTGAAGAGCGAGGCCTGAACTAATGTGAACAGATGTCATTGTTCATGTGCATCAGATTTGTATCCCTTAAACCACTGGTTTATGAGATATCAGTCTTTTCGGCAACCAAACTTTGAGTCTTTCCTTTATATGATTACAAGATGTACCTGCACTTGACTTAGTAGTACATGCACTGACATTAAGAGTTTGATCGCATTCATATGGGTTAGTGATATTACCATTTGAACCATTTAGAGGTTCACTGTCAACTTTGGTTGTGTTATCGGTGAACATCTTTCTAGTAGGTATCCACCTAAGACTAGCAGTCTTGAAAATTATACCCGTCGGTTTCCACCTAAGACAAGATCTAGGAGTGTTTGGTTTCTCATGCACAGCGGAAGACTTCTTGGGAGAAAACCTATGTCCAATAGCAATCTGCCTACCAGGTTTTTCAGTATGACTCTTTGGTTCTACGGGTTTGTTTTTGTTTCTAGTCTTAGGAGATTGAACCTTAGCATGAGAATCCACCTCTTTCAGGAATTTTGTTATACAATTATCATGATTTTCATTAAAGACACATTTATGACACGTAGAGCAAACAAAGTGTTTGGAGTCAGAAAAAGAACTAGAATTCCTAGAGTGATCTACTAGCGACACACCATTTGACATTCTACAACTACTCTTAGATACAGGCAAACTCCTAGATATTTGATTGTTGCTCTTAGGATTTGGTTTGCTACCATTAGTAGTGTTTTGTAGACTAGTAGTATGCATCACACTAGGTCTTGAATTCTTATTTCTTTCTTATGTCTTTTTCCTAGCTTCCTCTAGATAGTGATTATGAGCCATAACACTTGAACCATATAGTTCTTTTTGACTATTCCTAGATGAGCCAGGTGCAATCACGTGATAAGGTTTTGCAAGGACATATTCTCGAACTTTAGGAAAATAATAAGGAGTGACTAGTTTTGACAAAACGTTAATCACATCAACTTGGGAGGCAAACCATGGTTTTGAAAAGTTAGGTCATTCAGATTTAAACGCATTCGGTTGTCTAACAACTGATTGGTTTCTGGGTGGTTGTAAAACCGGTTTCCCCAAGATTGATGGTTTTGCAAACTTAGTATCCACGCTATTTCCTTTTAACTTTCGTAATTCGTTTTTCAATGCTACATTCGCAAAAACCTTTTCCTGAATCTGAGCTTTTAAATCAGCATTTTCAACAGTCTTACTATTTACTTGAGCAATCAGTGAGTCATTATGATCTTTCGTCTGAATTCGTGTCTTTTTGATAGAATCATAAAGTTCTTTGTAAGTCTGTTTTAAATGCTCATTTTCCTTATTTAACTTCTCATTCTCTGCAAGTAATTTAGCCACACTACTTTCTAGTTCAATGTTTATTGTTTTCAAAACATCAATGTCATGTTTAACCTTGGGTTCATTACTTGCTTCCTTCACACTTTTAATTTGATTCTTCAAGTTGCAAATTAGTGTGGTTTTGGCCTGTAGCTGAGCTTTCAAATCATTGATCTCAAAAAATTCACGAAACTCAGGAGACTCCTGATTCTTACATGGTTTGTTACTTTGAAAACTTTCTTCCTTTTGTTGCATTGAAATTTCAAGTGAAATACAATGTTTTTCAAGTTGTAAAAATCTGTTTGAAAGTTCATTATAAACTTCTTTTTCAACCATTCGTTTTGGAGAACTCAGCCTTAAGCAAAGGACTTTTTTACTTGTTCAGTATCATGGTCAATCTCTCCTCCCCTATGACACATATTTGTTGAATCAGGAGTGGTATTGCTATCAACCTTTTCCAACAGATATGTGTCATAACTTGGTTCAGATTGATTAGTATGCTGTTGTACATTAGCAAGGACATTATGTTGAGTAGTCAAATGTACCTCAGCAGATGGCACTTGGTCATTTACTGGTCTGATATCTGCATCCACAACATGTGTGATATAAGTCCCTGAACTGCTGCTTGTAATATGCTCATCTGACTTTGTCCCACTGCATTCTGTAACAACTAAACTAGCATCCAATGCTTTACTCGAAACAACCTTACTCTCTCTTGACTGCATCTGTCTTTCCTTCATCCTTCTATCATACTGTCTTTTATGATGTGTTCTTTCAGCAACAGACTTCTTAACATTAGCCATGTGTAGGAGTAGTGTTTCTCTAAACTGTTTAACTTGGATTCCAGTGTATTCAGCAAAAAGCTTCTCTGTCATTTCACTGTCATAATCCAAGAAGTGCTGCCAATCGATGAACTTCTGAAACTGATTGTTGAGCACCCAAAATGCAGCCATGGATTTATCTTCTTGGAATTCATCTTTGTCAAGCTGCCTTTGTAATTGATCCAAGTTAAGGGACATCGTACTTGTGAAAGTCTCATTATCTTGACCAAAGAGTGTCATGAATGCACGTTCGGATACTCTCATGGATTTTGATTCATCGTATGAAAGAACCTGAAGAAATGAATGAAGTAGCCGAAAAGATGTCATGCAACTTTCCTTTGCATTTTCTTGCATTAGTTGCAACTGATGCAATTCTCTCTCTTGAATGTCATCGGAAGCTTTAGACATGATTGATTGATTGTGTTATGATAATCGTTGGATCGGTACAATGATTAGTGATTGTATGTTAAAAGTGATGATTGTTTGTTAGATTAGGTGATATGTTGTTTAATTATGATTTGGTTTGGTTGAAATGAGTTTACGTAATGAAGATAATATGACTTAGGCAAAACTCAGTGAAGAATCGTAGACAAATCTCAGTGAAGAAGCTTAGACAAATCTCAGTGAAGAAGCTTAGACAAATCTCAGTGAAGAAGCTTAGACAAATCTCAGTGAAGAAGCTTAGACAAATCTCAATAGACAAAACGCAGAGACAAATCTCAATAGACAAAACGCAGAGACAAATCTCAAGAGACAAAACGCAGGAGACAAAACGCAAGAGACAAAACGCAAGAGACAAAACGCAAGAGACAAAACGCAACCAAGAAATGAAATGGACAGAGTCTCCCCTAGGCAATACGCAAGATAGGTCTTCAACTAGGCAAAACACAGAGGCAAAATGTAGCACCAAAATGCAGGAAGCAAAACGCAGGAAGCAAAACGCAGCTCCTAATAAGACAAAACGCAGTATTGTTGTCCTTTACCTAAACGACAAAATGCAGTGTACTTTTTCTGACAAAACGCAACCAATAATATGCCAGTGAGACAAAACGCAGTCAAGAAAAATACAAACTTTTTCACCTAAAAACACCTAAAAATCACCCTTTTGAATATTTTTGCTTGGTTTCTTTTGCACAAATTGATCCTAGAAGGCTATAACAACAATAAAAACACTAACTTTAACACCACAAACGTGAGAATCAAAGAGTGTCAAGAATAAGACCATAAACCTTCTAAAACCAAACTTTTGATCTAAACTAACCAAGAAAACGCACATACAATCTAGCTAATCATCCCATGAGCTCTGATACCAATTGTAGGATATTGGAAATCATAACACAATCAAGGATTAGTGTGTAGGCCAACTTCTAGAGAGAGAAAATGGGAAGTTCTAGGGAGAGAAAGACACTTAGTGTGTGTTTGTTATACAATGAACAACCAACCCTTCTCATGGCTAGAAAGGGTGTTTAAATACAAGAGTTTAAGTGCCCTAAGTGGGCTATGTAGTAGGCTAACATGTGGGTAAATACCCGGCCCAACACCATAATTCATACGCTAACGATTAAACTACGAGCTATGTTATTCTAGACAATACACGAGGTGGCCGAGTCTTTTTCGTGAACCTAACAAAGAAACCTCTGATATGTCGTATCCAAGACTTTAGATACGCTGCATCGACCATATTCCAGACCCTATAAATAGAAAACTTAAAAACAAGTTTTAGGTGTGCAAAATCATATTCTCGATACCTAAACCATAAAAGTCAATTTTCAAAGGAGAAAAAGAGCAGAAGAGGTCGAGCAACGCGATTAATTCCATAGGAGACAACGTGTAATCTATTATACTCTTGTAATCGTTTAGTTTTTGGTATCATTCGTTAACTCGGTTAGTTTACTTTGGCTAAATAATTACTTATGTATTAATTTTGGCGTTTGAAGGCTAATACCTTCGGGTATTAGCCATTATTATCAAGATCTTAATGTTTGGTTTGTTTATCTTGATTTCTTAATTTATCGTTGAATTACTTCTTTATGTTTATCAATTTATACTTGTTTACGTACTTTTGTATGCGACCTATCATTCAACTGGATCTAGTGATACGGACCAAGTAATCTAGATGTCGGGATAGCTCTCCATATAGAAATTTATACATCTAGACCAATAGGATCATAATTAACGACCTATATTTGCCATTAGATTGTGAGCTTAGTTGAGCCATAAGGTGACCTTGGTATCAACGAGTATGTTCTTGATTAATTGGTAAAGACTTGGTTAGTGGACTACTAGTGTATGAATTTTCTATTATGCAGTAAGTGGGTAAAGTCTCTATGAGCTAGGGTTTAACAAGATCATCATTGCTTTAATCCCTAATATAGATTATAATTAGCAAATAAGGATGCTTTATGCGGATGCGTTTAATTGTGACAGAATTCTACTTGTCTAGGTCTTAGGAAGAAGTAACCCCTAAGTCTTAAGAATGATATGCCGCTTTGAGATAAGTAATCATTGCACTAAATAAACAAACCAACGTTATGATTGGATTAACAATGGTTAATACAGTTTTCTTATATTTGGCTAGACCGCTCTTTTATCTTCTGTTAATTTGCTGGCGTGTATTTTAGTGTCTTGAATTGATTTTAGTCACCATTAAACCTGTGTCAGTCTCTCAGGCTTAAAACCCCCCTTATCCATTAGATTTAGGATTAACATAGGTTTAGCATAGGTTTAGCATAGATTAGGAAAACTAAAGTATTAATAAATTGAAAGTGTTCCTCGTACTTAGTGATCGACACCCTACTTACCATGACACTCCTACTGACCGGGTACACTACCCGTTAAAGTGTTGTTTTTGGTTAAGTCGGCAAAATATAAATTTAAAACTTGAATCATAATTTACAACCACACAATGACACAATCAAGTTTTTGGCGCCGCTACCGGGGAGTGAGAATTAATCTTGATTTTTATTTTTATATTTTGGTTTTTAACATTAGATTAGATCTAACCCTTAGGATTAGTGTAATTTAGATTAGTGTATAATTCTGTATATTTTGTATATTTGCTTGTATATTTGTGTGTTTAACTGTTTGCGTGTTTAATTATCTTTCTAATACATTGTTCTGGTCGATAACCCGATACGACGTATCCACTTCTATTGGATACGACGTATCCAACTTTCTGTCCAATACATCGTATTCTCTCAAAAGATTGATACGGCGTATTCAGTTCCATTGAATACGGCGTATTGACTATCTAATACAGAATCAGAACCTGAGATTTCTATTTGATTTTCATGCCTAATTTTTTTTTATCTTTCTTCAAGAGCAAATCCTACTCATATTTTTACCTTTGTGATAGATTATACTTATCAGAGCTAGTTTAAAGAAGATACTACAGGAACTCATGGAAGAACTGCATCTAAATAATATGCATGGAGAAAGCTCAAACTGAATCAAATCTTTCTATTACTAATACCAATAATGATATGAACATTGAACTCCGCAAGGAATTTTTGACGGAACTACAAAGTAGTTCATACTATGAAATACATCATAAAGACGTGGTGGACCACATTGCTATGGTGCTTGAAATGCTTGATTTAATCAACATTCCTGGTGTGGACTCCCATCGATTACGAATGAATGTTTTCCTCTCTCACTAGCTGATGACGCACGACAATGGTGGATAAACAAGGGGGAAGGAAAAATCACCACTTGGGAAGAACTTGTTGAGAAATTTTTCTATAAATTCTACCCCGAATCATACGATAGAGAAGAATAAATGTTGGACGAAGGAAATAATTAGGGGATTGATCCACTTGAATTCATGTCACGAGTAAATTCATCATTCAAAAACCACATGAGAATGGATGGAAGAACTAAAAAGGTATTATTCCATTCTTGGCTGATGGAAGTTGGAATAAAAGATGAATGGAAGACAGCATCTTAAGTAATGGTGACACTATTACTAACTCGATCTTCGAGCCTCATCTAAAAATTCGAGAAAAGAACAATACTAAAAAAGATGATGAACAAAGTCAATCGAAGCGCAAAGGCAACGATGCAAATTTGGAAGCTAACAACGCATCCAACACTTTATATAATGAGTGGCCTAACAAAAGGATGTGCAATGCTGATAGGTTCGAAGCTATTAAATATTCACTAACGAAGAATACATTGCTATAAGAAGATGTGAATATGATACTTAGGAAAGGAACGAAGATACTATGTCCCAAATCTACCAAGAATATTTTTAGAAAAAGGACAACGAATGGAAGGTGACACGTACCGAATGAAGATGAAGGAAGAAAAGTCTAACTTAAAGACTAGCTGAAAGAAAAGTGCTTCCCGGGAGACAACCCAGATTGTTATTTATTTTTATCGAGTCAGACTTCCCAGACATCAATACGGCGTATCTACTCCATACCATATGACGTATTGAATGTTTGGACGTTATCGGTCCTTTATTTTTATGCACTATTAAACGTTATTGTCAGTTCTGTCAATACGGCGTATTCATGCACATGATACGGCGTATTCAATAGACTGACCCATATTTAGATACTTTTTATAGGTTTCTATGCGGCGTATTCCAATTTATGGATATGGCGTATTGGTTTCCTGTACAGTTTATTTAGTTTAGTTTAAATTAACCGTAGGTACCAAGATAGGAATGCATCGTTTTTCTTATATTTTACACAGGACCTCGCTGAAAGCAAAGAAATCGACGAAGTTAGTGAAGTATCAATCATCTGGAATCCTATGTGTGATTGTAGTCATGTTGGCATACAGACGCATTTACAACACACATCCTTGCTTATAAACTCAACTTGGAGAATCTATCGAGCAAAATATCAGGGGAGTTTCTCATTCTAATTCTCTTAAATTCTTGTTTTTGATGTTTTATCTATACAACAAGGACGTTGTATAATTCAAGTGGGAGGATAAGAATTAGAATGTATACTTGTCCTATTTTTAACACTAAAATGCTTAAATTATGCTCAAATTTAAAAAAAAATTCAAGCATACTTTTTTGAAATTACTTGATACATAACCCGCACACAATAACCCTTATTAGATATTGTGAGAATTTAACCTTATCCATTTTCAAATGTTTACCCAAATTCCACAAAATATGAGTGTGTCGGTGATGTTGTTGACTTTAAAACTTGGCTTGGTATATCTATTCGAGACCACAATAATGAATACTATGGATTTAGATGGGGTAACTTGCATAAATCGGTAAATTTTTTAGGATTACACCTAAAAAACCTTTATATGTTGTTTTATTAACTAACTACACTAGTTAGTTAAATCCCCGTATAAACTCTTTGTTTACTCTTATCTTAAGAGTAAGATACCCCAAGAAAAACCAATAGAGCCAATCCTTTAGGAATTACACCAATTGTTTATTTCGTAACACCTTTACACCTTAGCCTACCCTGTTAGATTATGTCTATTTATCAGTTGCTAGTTGCTTAAAGTGTAAAGTATGTATTTCTCGAGTCTTGTGTCGATTTTCTATCTTTGATACATTGCAAATGGGAATATATAAAGTAGTCAAAACTCACGTATTTTTACTACCAACACAATTATTGGTACGTCCGAAGAATGAAGAATTACCGAAGGAATTATCTGGAGTTATTATGATCTTGAAGATGGTGAAATTACACTGAGTTTCGTAGTATTGTATAGCAAAAAAATCAAAAAAATAGAAAAATCACAAAAAAAGAGAAGGAAAGTTTGAAGATAATCATTTCGCAAAAAGCTTAGACCGAAGGAATTATATGAAGGATCGATTATTCATTGATACATCTTATAAGTCAACGATGTAGAGTATTGTATAAAGTGGAAGATATCGCCACTTGTCTTGTAAAAGTATGTAAAGTATGAGATGATTAGGAAATTGACCGTTACGGGAATGCCAACTTTGGTTGTTGTTTTTGATCTATGATGAAGATGTCTGTAAATAGTTGTGTCTTTATCATGGTAAATGATCGGGAAAATATGTCTAGCAACTTATATCTTGGACTTAGTATATTTGCTTAGTAATTTTTATTGAACAACAATTTAATTCCCTTTCCTAATCATTAACCATGGGTTTTACGCAAATAAGGATGTGTACGAGCATGTATGTTTATTCTATTGTTACGGCCATGTATGCATGTCTCAACTGCCTTGTTGGTTTATTACTATTGGTGAAAGTTAGAAGATCCCTACCCTATAACATTCTTCATCCTAACCATTGGTTAAACTCGAATGAGGATGTGATCAAACACACGTGTCTATTCCGTCGTTACGGCAATGTATGCGTGCTTCAGCTGCCTTGTTGGTGTGGTACTTTTGGTGAAAGATTGTAGAATGATCAACCCTAAGCCTTATAATAAAAACCCATTTTACCTTTATAAACTTGTTACTCCTTAGCTCTAGTAGTGGAGATGTGTATCCTTGGCAAGCTTATGATAGAATACTCATCACGACCGAGCAATTGAGCAAATTAGTTACATGTTACCACATAGATGTGATTTGAGTGTTTTATTTCCTATTTATGATGTGTTGGTTGTGTACTTGTAATAGATCAAATAAATGCTTAAACGGAAAAATCCTTAGGGATACATTTTCATAAACTTCTAAAGGCTACTTGAGGACAAGTAGGATTCAAGTGGGGGGATATTTGATGACATCAAATAACGTCTATTTTATAGAATCATTTATCCCATGTAATTAACCCATTTTTGTTTAATATTGAACCGCATTTTTACTTATCATTTGATTTGAGATTGAGTATTCTGCGTTGACTTGGTGAACGTAATTACAAGGCAGCATTCTGGAGCTTAAGATGCTGATATTTGAAGATTATGTCTCTTTGTTTTTTTGACGACCATTGCCTTTATCATCAAGGCAGATACGCGTATCTGTACCTGTAATCCCCAAACAACCGACTGTATAAGATCCAATACGTCGTATCCAAAGAAGGCAATACACCTATTTAAGAATATAGAATGTAAAGCTGTATGGAAGATATCAAAGTGGTTCCCTACTCCAAGAAAACCTAATACGCCTGATCAAGTACCCTTTGGATACGCCGTATCGGACCATATTCCAGACCTATAGATATGAAAACTCATAAATAGAGTTTTAGGTGTGCAAAATATATTCTCGATTAACTTAAACCATAAAAGTCAATTTTCAGAGGAGAAAAAAAGCAAAAGAGGTCGAGCAACGCGATTAATTCCATAGGAGACAACGTGTAATCTCTTATACTCTTGTAATCGTTTAGTTTTTAGAATCATTCGTTAACTCGGTTAGTTTACCTTGGCTAAATAATTATTTTTGTATTAATTATGACGTTTGAAGGCTAATACCTTTGGGTATTAGCCATTATTATGAATATCTTAATGTTTGGTTTGTTTATCTCAATTTCTTAACTTATCATTGAATTGCTTGTTTATGTTTATCAATTTATACTTGTTTACGTACTTTTGTATGCGACCTATCATTCAACTAGATCTAGTGATACAGACCAAGTAATCTAGATGCCATGATAGCTCTCCATATAGTAATTTATACATCTAGACCAATAGGATCACAATTAAAGACCTATCTTTGCCCTTAGATTGTGAGCTTAGTTGAGCCATAAGGTGACCTTGGTATCAACGAGTACGTTCTCGATTAATTAGTAAATACTTGGTTAGTGGACTACAAGTGTATGAATTGCCATTAAGCAGTAAGTGGGTAAAGTCTCTATGAGCTAGGGTTTAACAAGATCACCATTTCTTTAATCCTTAAGATAAATTATAATCAGCAAGTAAGGATGCTTTATGCGGATGCGTTAAATTGTGACAGAATTCTACGTGTCTAGGTCTTAGGAAGAAGTAACGCCTAAGTCTTAAGAATGATATGCCGCTTCGAGATAAGTAATCATTGCACTAAATAAACAACCCAACGTTATGATTAGATTAATAATGGTTAATATAGTTTTCTTATATTTGGCTAGACCGCTCTTTTATCTTCTGTTAATTTGCTTGCGTGTGTTTTAGTGTCTTGAATTGATTTTAGTCACCACTAAACCCGTGCCAGTCTCTCAAGCTGAAAACCCCCCTTATCTATTAGATTTAAGATTAACATAGGTTTAGCATAGATTAGACTGACTTAGATTAGGAAAACCAAAGTATTAAGAAAATGAAAGTGTTCCTCGCTCTTAGTGATCGACACCCTACTTACCACGAAACTCTCACCAACCGGGTACACTGCCCGTTAAAGTGTTGTTTTTGGTTAAGTCGGAAAAATATAAATTTAAAACTTGAATCATAATTTATAACCACACAATGACACAATCAAGATTGTATACCATGCAATAATTAATTTTTTAGATATTGTATACCATGCAATACTTACTTTAAAACCTTGTGGTCCAACCTTATACTTACCTAAACTTATGAATATACCAACTTTTAAGCATGTATTTCTCAGATGAATAACTACTTTGACGTTCTTGATGTGCATGGAGTCTATTATTTTCAAGAACATATTTCATGCATTTCTACTTGCATACAAACTTTCTTCCTCGTTGTATTAAATTATGTTTTCCATTTTGATGCAAACTTATGGGACAAATGTTATGACTTATTTATTTTCAATCAAATCAACGAGATTACTTTTTAAACGACCCTAGTTACCTTTCCACTGCCACATATTTTGGGGGTGTTACACTAATAACACCACAAGGACTACCTTTGTTACCCTACTTATTAACCCACACATTTCCGGCCAAATTCTACCTTATAACTCTCAGTCGATACCTCGCCTCATTTATTCCCAATTCACCCGATCCAAAACTACTCTGAAGAACCCCTAACCCTAAAGATCAATGGCCTTATGTTATTGTGGGCATCTTGCAGTCACCCAAACATCATGGATTGATACTAATCCATGTCATAGGTTCCTTCCATGCCCACAGATCAATGGTGAAAGTTGTCATTTTTTTAACTAGGTGGATCCCCACATGTGTCAAAAAGCAATGATGATAATACCCAGTTTGTTAAGGGTGAGGAATAGGATGAAAACTGATATGATGGTGCTTCTTCAAGCAAACAGGAACTTGAAGATGTATTTGATTTTCAGTTGGTTGGAATTTGGTTTTTTCCTACTTTTATCTTAGGTCTAGTGGTTGTTTAGTGGTTCTCTTTTGGTGTAGATTGACGGAAAGTTGTAGTTTGATAGTGTAGTTTTATGTATATGATCTAAGACGATCTTGTCTTATGTTGCCTGATGTTGTCTGTGTTGTTTATGTAAGAACCAATTGGTCCTTTCACAGAACTAGCACGTTGTTTTTTACTTAAATTGTTCATTACTTCACCAATGTTTAATGCCTTAGAGCTAACCTGTTCCCACTCTTTGGTCAAATTCCTATGACACATCGGTGTTAAATTCCTATTCATATCAGGACTGCTATCAATTTCTATAGGAGCCTTTCTTAAGTGATTATCAACTGCTATTGCAACTCCCTTCTTAGGTGTAACAAAGATACTTGAGTCTACATTACTACTTCCATGTTTAACATACACCAAAATGATCTTATTGTCTTTAACATACTTAGCCATCTCTAACATATCAGCGTCAACATTCAAAGGGTGCAGACCATAATCTAAGCCTAATCTTGGTCTCAAAAAATGGTAGTACATTAAGTCTGGTACACCATAACCCAGTTTAACTACCATATTTTTAAGGTCATGTAAACAAAACTCATCAATATCAACAACATTAACTGATGATACATGTCCACCAACGTAAGACCTGGTAGGTGTTGGTGTAAAGCACCCGCCATGGTGGATTTCAAATGTGGCTGACTTAGGGTTACCACCTGCAATTATAACCATGTAACATTAACAACAATTGTACCTTCTCTAAATAGCAAGAACAAGTTTTAAGTAAACACGAAAATTGACTATGTTCTTATTATTTTGTGCATCTTTATCAGTGTTTGAGCTATCTTTAGGCACATTCAAATCAAAACTAAGCTTCATCATGATCAGTCGATGAAGAACAATCTCAAGGATTGCATGTGTGTCAGAGAGGTGAAGAAGAAGGGACGATGTATATAATAAAATGGTAACTATAAGTCAAAGAGTCAAGTGGTTTGTATAAGTTAGGTGATCATATGTGAGAACGGACGAAAATACCCCTGGCATAGGGAAAGTTAACGACTAAATGGATGGGAAAAGGTTAAAGGACCGATCAACTCATTTGGGTCAACTACAGGGACGTCTGGTGTAATTATTGACTTACTAGGACGAAACATGCAATTTGACCATAACCACAAGGACCAAACATGTAATTAACTCGCAAATCAATTGCCTTTGTCAAAGCATCGTCATCTTCGACTTCTATATGTCAAACATATACCCATTCAATTTTCATTTATAAACAAGCAAGACTAATTGTAATGGTCATCTAAAACGCTTCTTTCCTCGTTTTGATTTCAGTGTCACATCATTTTCTTTTCTAACACACCAACAAGGCAACAATCAACATTTAAGTATACACTACTAAACCCACATGAAAACACAAAACTATCAATTTAGCTTATGGCACCCCTCACCTTAAACTTTCAAAAAACCATCTTTCACCCGTGCCACAAGGACCTCTAACCTCCTTAAAAGAAGTAATTAAGTGGTTTGAGTTAGTGCAATAGTAGGATTTATCAACCAAAAGGTTGGACAATTTTATGAAACATAAAACACACATAGTAATTGTTAGTACAAAATTCATGTCGGGTTTGGCAAGGTGTTGAAGTCCTTTGTCGGGCCGGGCCTCCAAATGGAC
Organism: Tanacetum coccineum; assembly: GCA_026074375.1. Taxonomy (NCBI): domain Eukaryota; kingdom Viridiplantae; phylum Streptophyta; class Magnoliopsida; order Asterales; family Asteraceae; genus Tanacetum; species Tanacetum coccineum. The sequence continues at coordinate 16,099 of BQNB010041375.1, forward strand.
CTTGACGTGTGATAATATTGTTACTAGAGCAAGTGAAGTGTTACTGATTTTCCGCACAATTGAAAGTATAACCGTTAGCCCTTACCGTGGGACTGACCCCATCGATTAGACTCCGGGTGTGTGTATGTATTCATATTGTCATAGTATATGTTCAAGATGAGAATTAAGATTAACTGATACTCTCTTTGGGGGGTCTATGGCCCCTATTTATAGGTGTCTAGTACTAGGGTTTCTAGTATTTTGGATGCTGTAGCTAGTGGCCTGAGGGGGCCCTTGTCGGGCAGGGTTCCGTGAATCGTCGTGAAACAGCACGCGACGGATCGTCTATAACTGGATCCGCGGACGGATCGCTGGGTTCGGGTCGCGGCCAATGCGAGATTGGGTTTTCTATCTATCGGCCAGTTATTGACTGGGTAGGCCCTAATAGCCCAAGTAATAGTGTGGCCCAAGCCCAGAGGCTTGGTACACCTAGTATACGTCATCAAGTCCCCCTAGTCTAGTATGATATTGCCTGCGGATCATGTCATGCGTGCGGTGATCAATGCTAGACTTTCGGCTACTTTATTTTCTTCTTGATTCATCTATTTTATGCCGTGCCACTTTTTTTTAAGGTTGGTGACGCTTCAGTGGCGTGGAGCGTTGCTGTCACTTTACCTTCTGACTGGTGACAGTTTTGACAGCTTTTTACCAATTTTCTATGCGCTTTTTGAAGATTGATTAGGACTAGTGGTATACAATCGGTGGTGCGGATCATGTCCTGCGTGCGGTGATCAATGCTAGACTTTCGGCTACTTTATTTCCTTCTGAAGTCATCTATTTTTATGCCGTGCCGCTTCTCTTTATATATATATATATATATATTTTAAAAGAAAAAGGTTGGTGACGCTTCAGTGACATGGAGCGTTGTTGTCCCTTTGCCTTCTGACTGGTGACAGCTTTTTACCAGTTTCCCATGCGCTTTTTTACCGTTGATTAGGCAAGTGGTATACACATGGCGTCATCCAAGTATCGGTAGGAGTAAATATACCCAAAGTATAAATACCACCTTCATTTTTACTGTTTTTCTCTTCTCAAAACCTTTCCACCGCCATTGTTAATTTCTTAGAGCTTTTACTTCTTATTCCACGTCCGCGCGTTGTCTTCCTCGTTCTTACAGTTTTTCAAGATTCAGGTTAGCATTTATCTTAGTCTGTCTTCTTCAAAATGGCTAATAAACATTCCATTATGACCCGAGAGATGGTAGAAAGCTTTTGCAATAGTTATTATATTCCTGATGAAGTTTATCCTACCGCTCCGGGGCGGGATAGGACTATCACCCAATTTCCTGAGGGTAAAGTGGGTGTCTACACTAGGTTATTCGATTATTGTGGCTATAGGATTCCTTTTACCAAGTTTTTTGTAGCCATTCTTAAACATTTCCGCATACACATTTTTCAACTATCCCCCTTCGGTGCTGCTCGTGTATCTCATTTTGAGGTTTTGACGCGCGTACTTAATCTCGCCCCATCGGTAGCCATTTTTGTGCGTTCTACACACGCATATATAGTGACAGATTATTTCCTTTTGCAAAACGTTCCTTATCGGCTCCCTCTTGTCTCTCGAAATCCCCGGACTCTATTAAGAATTGGGCAGACCATTTTTTCTAGGTTGATTCTAAGGTATTCCCTATCTCTGTCCCTTTGTATATGGGAGGCGTGTTGGAGAAGGATCCGGCTCCCCATCTTATCGCTCGTCAAGAGCAGGCTGTTCAGGTCCTTTCTACTAACAAAGCTCCTTTCCGGCGGTATCCGGAGTGTTTTTTAGTTCTTGTGGGTTTGAGCCCCTACTATCCATTTGATGAAAACACTTATCCAGCCTTTGAGAGACCTGATAAAACGGGTGGGTGAAACTTCCTTTTGGTGGGGATTTTTTTATATTATATTTTTTATGGGGTTTAATCTTTTGGTGTTTATTCTGCAGACATGGGTTTGCTTGACTATATCAGGACTGCTGACCCCCGGAAGGTGCAGGCGGTGGAGGTCCAGAAAGGGGAAGAGCAGGTGAAGCTGCTTGATAGTATAAAACATTGCTTCGTGTCCCTGGACACTCCTGCTGTGGCACAACAAGAAGGTGGTAGTGGTTCTGGCACTGGTCCTGAGGTTTCTGCTCCGGCTGCGGAAGAAAATGTTGTTGCGGAAGAGGATATTGTTCCGGTAGGTACTTACTTAGATTTAACGGATCCGGAAGACGATCTGATTGTGGCTGAGAAAGGAGATGCCACTCGAAAGCAGCCGGAAAAGGATAAGAGGAAGAAATTGTCAAAGCAGAGTGATACCCTCCCTGCTAAAAGGTTGAGGGTAGATCACCCCAGCCTTGCTTTTGGGACTAGTGGGAAGACACTTGCTAGCTTGAGACGGACTATTCCGGAAGGTTCCCTTACATTGGGGCCTTCTTTTTAGGCGGAGGTCCACGCTCAGGTTACCGTGCAGAGGTATGTGCATGTTTATCCCTCTTTTATTTTGTCTGTACTTACCTGTACTTTCCTTAATGTTAATGTTTATTTTCTTGCCAGTTCCCATGTTGCGGATGCCCCTGTGTATACTGCTGCTGATACTGTGACTTCCAGCAGGGGCAAGACGCATGCCATGCCTACGTCGGACGTGGGCGGGTCTTCCCAGCTTGAGACGTCGGAAGGGTCCGCTGACTCGTTCTATGAGACGGCCGCCCTAAATTCCGAAGATGCCAAACGTTGGTATATTCCTCGCTGGAATATTACCAACGATTCACTACTTGATGACGGCTTTTCTTGTTCTACGCTGGTGGATTGCGTCACCCCCCCTGGCTTTTTCTCCACACTCTGAAATATGGATTATGACCAATTGTTTAAGGAGTTCAATGTGGGGGCGGCGCGATAGATTTGCCTTGAGTCGGAGGTGAGGTCTCGTACTGAACATGAGCTGGAACTTAGAGAGAAGCTTTAGGCTAAGTATGATGCTCAGGGTGTGCTTCTTAAGGAGAAGGATGTGGAAATTGCTAGGTTGAAGTCTTTGGTGGAGGAGAAGGAGACGGAGTCCGCGGAGGTTTCTCGTCTCCGTGATCAAGTTTTTGTTTTGACTGCGGAGAAATCAGCGCGGAGGTGTCGGCTCTTAAGAGTGCTGCTTCACAGAAGGAAACTGACATCTCCCTTCTTGATTCCCGCGCTACTTACCTTAAGTCTGCCCTTGATGATTCCCAGGCTGCTTGTACTGAAGCCAGGAACTTAATTTCCACCCTGTCCTCCAAGAGAGATGGACTTGCTTATGAGGTATGACTTTTATTCTGCTCGTTGTTACTTTGGTGGTGTTTTGTTGTTTTTTTTAACTTCTTATCCTTGCAGGTTTCTACTCTCCATTCTGCTTTTCACGATTTTAAAGAGAATATGGAAGCTCAGCAGGAAGCGCAGGCCTAGGTGTTGTACAACCGTGTGGCCGAACTTGAGGCACATGTGGTGGATGTGTTTGGTCACTTGGAGAGGGAATTTTATCCTGCTTACCTGACTGCTCTGGCCAAACGAAGATGACTGTTGATGCACGGGGTGCAGCTTGCTATGGTGAAATGCTTGAAGTCCCCCGAGTACCAAGGCATTCTGGGTCATGCTTTAGGCTGGGCCGTGGATTTTGGTATGCAAGAGGGTTTGGCGGCTGGCCATGAACATGGAGTTGCCGGAACCCCACTTTCTGCGGTTACGGCTTATAACCCACAGACTGCTGAGGCCAATTATCTTGATGTGGTAAGAGCTCTTGAGGAAGCGGACTTCCCTTTGGTTCATTTGTTGAAATCCAAGAAAGATTCTGGGATGGATGAGGTCTTGAATTGCTTTCTCCTGGACGGGCCTTTGGCAGACCTCCCTGAAGCTGCTCATCTTCAGCCGTGCATTGAGCAGATCTCCGTCCCTATCTATCATGCTAATGTTAAGGCTGTTGTTGGGGAGACCTCTTTATCTTCCGCTCTACTTAATGTTCACACCCGTGCCGAAGGCACGAAGAAGCATGACGCGGCTCTTTGTCAGTTAATGGTAGATATAATTTCTCATCCCTTGTCCTCTCAAAACTTGGTGGGTGAGGCTAGCACTTCCGCAGCTACTCTCTCCGTTGAGGATTTGGACACAGATGAGGATTTGGGGAGCGTGGTTTGTATGCCCCAGTTTGAAGACCCTCGCTTTGAGATTTTATCATGACCGCTTGTGGTCTGTTACGGCGGCTTGTTGTGTTTTGAATTTATTTTATATGTTGTGGCCGTTGCGGCTTTTATTATAAATTGATATTAACTTTGTAAGTTTAACATCTGATTTGGACGGACTCTTGTAGGTCCATTCCGCAACACATTTTTTATTAAGTGCTAGTTCTATTCTTTTGTTTATTACTGGTGTACGTTCGTAATAAATAGTCTTGTGAATATTATTGTTGTGTTATTCTCGCCGGGCAAGGGCTTGCCCCAAATTACCTCTTACACGCCGAGCTAATTTTAAAGGTTGCTCAACCTTTATTATACGGGATAATATTTTTGTGGAGCATGGCTCCTTGCATGCGCGTCTTAACAATTAATATAACTTTGCAAAGTAAAGAAATAATTTAAAATTTAAAACTCGTGAGGGTAGCTAATCCCCACTTTTCATTGAAATTTAAAATATTACAAGATGAGGATAAATAAAGATATTGCCCTCCGGAGCATCATATGTGCCGGGCGGATTCTTACACTTCATGTATATAACACTTTTTGAGATTACAAATGTTCCATGTCCTCGGTATTTCAATTCCTTTGCAGTCTTTGAGTTTGTATTGGATATCATATCCTTCTAATTCAAACTTCCATTTCAGCATTCTCCCGGACATTTCTAAACTTGACAATAGTTGCTTTATTGGTTGGTCCGTTATTACAACAATCGTGTGTGCTTGGAAGTATCTTTTTAACCGTTTGCTTGCACTGAGCAAGGCTAACACCAATTTTTCCATAGGAGTATAGTTGACTTCCGGACCTCGTAGGGCGCGGCTTACAAAATAAACAATTTTGCTCTGCCTTCTTCCCGGTCCTCAATCAAGACTTTATTATTGCGCTTATACTTCTTTTTGTTGGCGGCCAGTATAATGATTAGTTCCTCATGCTCCCTTGGTGCGGTCAGTGTTGGGAGTTCTGCAATAAGTTTCTTCATCTGCTTGAAAGCCGCTTCGACTTCCTGTGTCCATTAAAAATTGCTCTTCTTTATGCACTTTTTCAAGGTTTTGAAAAAAGGTAATGATTTTTCTGCTGATTTTGACAAGAATCTATTTAAGCTTGCTAGCTTTCCATTTAACTTCTGTGCGTCCTTGATGCAACTCGGAGATGGCACGCAAATACTGTTCCTGCTTACCGGACATGCTCTCAACCCTTGGTGCGTACTTTTATACCTAATACATTCCTTCCTGCATTCCAAAGGTGCATTTCTTTGGGTTTAACTTCATGTTTATCTGCCGGAGGGTTTTGAATGTTTCTGTTATGTCTCGGATGATTTCTTCTTCCGTGCGGCTCTTTATAACCAGGTCATCGACATATACCTCCAGGTTACGTCCAATCTGTCTTTGAAATGCCTTATCCACTAAACGTTGATATGTTGACCCAGCATTCTTTAAACCGAACGGCATTTTAGAGTAGCAAAATATCCCTTGGCTTGTTATGAACGCCGTTTTTTCTTCGTCTTCTTTTGCCATCTTAATTTGGTGGTACCCCTTGTATGCATCTAAGAAACATTTGAAAGGATACCCGCAGAGAGACTCTACCTTCCAATCTATTTCCGGCAATGGGTAGCAATCCTTGGGGCATGCGTTGTTAAGATCTTTGAAGTCTACACACATTCGCCAGGTTCCGTCATGCTTTTTGACCATTACCGGATTAGAGAGCCAACTGTGATAGTGGACCTCTTTCATTATTCCGGCATCCACCAGTTTTTCCACCTCTTCTTGGATTGCCTTATTTCTTTCCGGTGCCTGTCCTCTTTTCTTTTGCCTGACTGGTGAACATTCCTCCCGGATATTCAAGCGGTGTTCCGCGATGCTTCGTGGGACGCCCGTCATATCAGCCGGCTTCCAGGCGAAAATATCCAAGTTTTGTTTGAGCAAGGAACATAGTTCTTTGCGTCCCTTTTCTGTTAATGTCGATCCTATGGCAACTGTCTGCTCAGGTATTCTCCGGTGTTGTCTATATTATTTCTTCCAATACTTGGTTGACTGCGGGAGGCTGGATGCTAGGTCCGGAGATCATAGCACATTCCATAAGAATGAACTTCTGCTAGCGCTGTACGATTACACGTGTCCGTCTCAACGGAGGAATTTAAACAACCCAATGTGTTGTTGATGGTACGACGGCGGCGTGGATTTCCTTATAACCCACCCCGTCTTTCCTATTATGCATTGTGTTGGGGATGTGTGAACCGATAATCATGAATTTCATCCATTAGCGGAGGTGGAGTGAACTTGATCACCTATTTTGCTATCAAGGTTTAATCTGGCCTAGTGTCCAAATGGTCTCTCCCTCCACTGAATCTGTAAGGTGAGGGTGGACGGAACCATTTTATCCCTTATCTCTTTTGCTTAGTTTTTACGAAGCAGTGTTCATATAAGACTTCTGAGGATGCTCCGCCGTCAATGTATACCCGATGCACAAAGTGCCCGCCCATTTCGGCTTCGATTATCATTGGTCCCTCCGTTCTGTCTTCTTCCCCTAAATGTGGAAAGGAAATCGCCGTCTCCGGAGAGAAGCTTTGGGTAATCCTGGGCTTGGCCACTCTTTCCCATGGTTTGAATCATCAGTATAGCCAAAGTTTTATCCTTTCAGGACGCTTCCCCTTTTTTGGTGCTTTTTTTGGCTTGTCATTCTGTTTATAATTCTCTGATGATTGCGACAAGTTTTTTCCCTCTGGCCTTGATCTTTTCGTCTATTTGCTTTCTCCACTGCATGTATTCGGTCCGTGCAGTGCCCGAAATCTGAATGAAATTCACAGTATTTGTCCGGATCCCTTTTCTCCGCAGGAGTTACCATTGGGGGTAGAGCTTTGAACTTTTCTTTTTCCAGAGCGAAAATTTGTTTTGGGGTTTTGGTAAGGAGTGAGAATCTATCTGGCTTACGATCCGGTCTTTGTTTGTTTTTGAAGCCTTTCTTAAAATTTGGTTTGTCCCCCCTTTCTGATTGTTTCCATGATGAGGATTCTTTTCTCCGGCCGTGACTGAATGCAGCAACTTCCCCTTGTAAGAAAGGCATAGTCATTCTATACATTTCATCCATAGACCTCAGAATTCTTTCATATAGACGCTTGATTAACCCGGGGTGGGTTATTCCGTGCATAAACTCGGAGATTCTCATGCATTTCGGAGCTCCTTCCACATCCAGGACTTCTGCCTTGTATCTTTCCATGAAGTCTTCCGTAGATTCTCAATCGCTTTGCTTGATGTGATGTATCTCCACCGGATCCTTGATGTGTTTTGTTTGCTGAAGATAGTTCTCTCTAAACGCTGTTCTTAGATCTTCATAGCTATCAATCGACTCTTTTGGTAGCTTGTCGAACCAAACCCTAGCATTCCCAGTGAGGGTTAAGTTGAACATGTGGCACCATGTTGGCATTGCCCATTCCTTCCTGTTTTTTTTTGCGGCGATTGAAATAGCTTTAAGTGACCCCCGGATCTCCACTCATATATGTCTTTACGTGGCTAGGCATCCTAGTCCTCGAGAGACTAAAATGCCGGATCCAGTAGTGAAAGGTTTCTTCTTTCCTCACATGTCCAAGGTTGGAGAGATCGTCATTCATAGGTGCTCGACATATGTCTTCTGAATTTTGGACTTTCTAGTGACCCCCTTGCACTATCTTCGCTTTCAGAATATCAGCTAGTCGTACGGGACGTGTTCCCTTTTGCTAATGCTGCCTATGATTGCACTTTCAGTTCTTTTTTTTTTGCTTGGAAGGACTTTGTGTCGACGACTACCGGAACGTGCGGATGTAACCTTGGCTCCTTTCCTTCTCATCCAAAACCTATTGAACACGCCTTCCTTCCTCCGGAGTCGTGGGCCGTGGTTAAGGGGGGTCTGTCCTTCCTAAGCCTTTTGAAAACAAGTCCATGTGGTGATGGGCTCGAGAATGGCCTATCTCCGTGCCTTTATCCTTGGTTCTGGTTCGGGGCGGTTGGTGTCATTAGATTCAGAGTAGTGCGATTCATCCGGCTTCTTATCTTAATTCCAGACCGTCGCCTTAGATCAGTCGGCTTTTTACACTACTACTAACTACTGGTTGATTTTGTCTTTACTGCTCTTTTTTTCTTTTTGCATTTTTTTCTCGCGATGAACGGCAAAAGTTGTTGATTATTTGTCGCTACATTTCCCTATAGGACCGTCGTCTGGACATAGGGATCCTCGAAGACCTTGGCGTGTGATCATTCCGTTCGGCCGGGCCGGAGGAGTGTTGCCTGCAGCGGGGCGGGGCACGCGTGTAGTGGTGTGATGGTAGTGTTGATGATAGGTGAGGGAGGGTGCTACTCAGAGTATCTAGTATCATTAGTCATTTATATTGGTAGGATTGTAAGGAATTTTAAGTATAGTTGGGTAGCACTTCGGTGGACATCTACAGGGGGCGAGCCTATCCTAGTTAGGAGAATGGTATGATGCGCGCCTAGACTCTAGCGCAACCCACACGTATCTCGGCTAGACAAACACTACTCAGACCATAGAGCAACACATCATCAGAATCAAGCACGGTCGGATTTAGACGCACAATCGGTCATTCCGCACAGTTCGCTCGAGTGAGGACGTACTACGTGGGGAAGGATAATATCTCAACCCCCCCGCGCTACGCGCGTCGCTCGGCGTACACAATCTGTAGTGCGCGTTCACGGTACATATATGTACAATCACATACGTACTACTAGAGCAGAGAAGTGATATGATATTCTGCCAAACAAATTTTTTATTATTAAACCGTTAGCCCTTAAACCGTGGGACCTGACCCCACGATTAGACTCCGGCGTGAGAGTAAGTATTCATATTGTCAGAGTATATGTCAGAAGAGTAATGAAAATATTGTGTACATTTTGGGGTGTACTATGACCCCTATTTATAGGTGTCTAGTTTAGGGTTTCCTAGTATTTTGGTTGCTTTAATAGTGGCCAGAGTGGGTCCCTTGTCGGGCAAGGTTCCGCGGTAATCATGTGAACGGCCGCGGACGGATCGTTTATAACTGGATCTGCGGACGGATCGCTGGGTTCGGGCCGCGGCCAATGCGAGATTGGGTTTTACTACGGCCCGTTATTGACAGGTTGGGCCCAAAAGCCCAAGTAATAGTGTGGCCCAAGCCCAGAGGCTTGGTACACCTAGTATACGTCATCAGTAATATAATTCATTAGTTATTCATGATTCAAGTCATAAAAGTATAGAAAAATGATTGAGATGTCAAATTGTGTGACTAATTTTGAGTCTAAATGTATGTGACAATGGTTTATTGATTTGTGTTGTTGTTATCAACGAGATGCTCTCTCATAAGTTTAGACACATAATTAAACAAACTAATTATACATATCGATCGATGCTAAAAATCATAAACGATATCTTCTAAATATCTAGAAAGAATTATCCTAAACTCATTATTGTCACACTTCTAACCATTTAACACACGGATCTTTGGAAAGGATTAGTAAGAAAACTCAATAGCAGCTTGTGATAAGTCGTAATCAAAGCATGGAAAATCTCAAAGAAAATTGTTGACATTATGTGTTTTCAAAGAAAAAACATGTAAATATAACCTTTAGCAAGTTAGGTTCTATAGTTGAAATAAAATTCTCTTAGTTTGATTAGTTTTACATCTCAATCACAAGTTTTAAAATTGCTCTGTACTTGTCTAACAAATGTCAATTGAAACACAAGTGATAGTCCCTGTCATATTATGCTTTCAAGGAATTTCTACATTTGTTTCATGATTAGATTTCAAGTAATATAACTAATGTTCTTAATTTGGGACCTAAACATTAACATCATGATGATATTAAAGAAATGAAAAAGGGAATGTATAATTTAAGATGGCTAACATAAACGGAACAATGAGGTTTTCCCTATTGAGGTTACCCGGAGTGGGTTTTTTTTACTCAAATGTACACGGCATAATCGGGATATTCACATGACTGTAGCTGATCATTAACATGTGTACCTACTGAGTTTTGAGACAGAGATCTTTTTTGAGGACGTTAAGGGTGTTCGAACGCTAGGCTATCTTCTTGGTGGCTAAGATCTAGAGTCAACCAGTACTATTTTGAATCCAGAATGAGCCAATACACATGTGCATGATTACATAACCGGACCATCTTCACAAATTACAACATTTATTGACTTTGGGAATATTTTTGTCCAAAACAGAAAGCTTTTCATCACCCAACTTAAGTTGAAAGAGATTTCCTGAATTACTGAGAGCGTAAGATATATATATTGAATTGATATGACAAGGTATTACCATTCGATTCAGTGCATCCCCTACGCTCATCGAACAAAACCTCCTAAAGATATAATAGTCATTTGGCGGACATATGAAAGTATAAATACGCGACTAATATTATCCTATACATGTTTGCTTTCCAAAAACTATATATGAAAAAGCAAACATAAAGAAAGAAAAATTTGATCCTCAAGGTGTGTGCTCGTTGAGATATCTTTCCGCAATGGCAGCATGAGTTGCAGCCCCAATAGGAAGCACGTCTTCATCAATCATGAAATATGGTGAATGGCCAGTGTGTGTTGAACCCAGAGTCTCGTTCATTATTCCTATATAGAAAAATGCTGCAGGGACCGCCTCAGAGTAAAATGAGAAGTCTTCTGCTCCCATCATTGGTGGCACCACCGTGAAACCCTCTGGGCCAACGAGCTCAGTCGCAACCTTTCTAACATGTTCATACATCTTCTCATCATTAACCGTTGGTGGATATATAGTTGACTGTTTCTCAAAGAAATCCACTGTTGCTGAACAACTGAAAACGCTCGCTTGTTGTACGATTACCTGTGCTCACATGAAAACATGTTTAATTAGTGCATATAGTCATAGATGTAGCGTTAGTGGATTAACAATGGAAAAACCACTGAACTTTCACCACTCTTATCAATTATTTTGTGAGTAACATACTAACATACGTTAAGGAATTTAACTGAGCAAAAGACTGAAAGCTCAGTGATAATTATTAGAGTATAACCATATGTTAAATGGGTCAAAATGGTGAAAGTTTATTGATAACGGGTCAAATGGGTGAAAACTTACCATAATTGTATTCAGATTTATAAGATCTCTTTAGATTATTTATGTTTCAAACTAAATTACTTAATAACATAGTTCTGTAAACGTTCTTTCATGTTTTAGGTTCTAATAGAATATATTAAAAAGCAGAAAAGATATTCATTAGGCGGATCCATTTCAACCCGTACTTCGAAATGACATGTTTTGACTCGTACAACATGATGTTTAAGAGAACGGTAACAACTTGCCTCTTCTATTCGTTGAATAAGCTGGTAGAAACTAGTGTTGGAAAATGCTCTTAACGTTCCCTTAAGGACAACAGCATCAGACATTACATCAAGATCATCCCCACTACTAAACGTGGTTACGGATACCACTTGTGAATCAAGTGGATTCGATTCACGTGACACAATCCCTTGCAAGCTTATAACAGCAGCAGAGGCAGCTAAAACTGGATTTGCACCTTGATGTTGTAGATTTCCAGTTCTAGCCCGAATAATGGCTTTAAAAAAACCACAACCAGCAAGAAGTGGACCAGGCCTTGACCCGATCATACCTGTGGTATGCTGATGCGATACATGAGCAGCAAAAATAGCTTCTACATTCTCAAGAGCTCCATCTCCCATCATCCTTTTTGCACCATTACCAGCTTCCTCTGCTGGTTGAAATATTAATACAACAGTTCCCTGAGCAAACAATAAAGAATAACATAAGATTTTCAGCACTAAAATTATTTAACATAGCATAACAATATTGTTTTTTATCGGCAATTTTTCATACGCGTTACCACCTAATGTCTTTAACCAGATTTTGACACACAAGTTCTTAGTTGATGGATACATTCACATACTACTAGACCAACTAATGTACTAAGATAATTCGAGAAGACAATCTGGACAAATAAATTGAGACGAAGAAAATATATTTATTTGCACCATTTAAACCCATTAGACTTATATTTAAAAAAACTCTTGGATAATTTCGTTTGATTTACCCTGGTCCCATTACAATATTAGAAAATAATACTGTTTGGTTTGTGCATGGTCTACCACCACTGTATCATAATGTCTGAATCCACCGCTCGTCATATCTTCAATGAGTGAACCAGATGTACTTGAAGAAATAATTGGTTCAAGATGCTAAATATTTATGAAAGGAAAATTTCTATTTATGCCTCGTCACTCAAAGTGTTTGTGTTACTTGTAAAAAAAATAGTTTTTACAAATGTTCCAAGACGACCGGGGCGATTTGAGTGACTTTCACCAAATTTTGACTAAGTGTCCATGCAAGTATTTGGGCGACTTAGGACACTTGAAACACTTGCCAAAATTTGGTGAAGGTCGCCCAAATCGCCTTGAGACATTTGCAAACTTTGTTTTTTTTTTTTGTTTTTTTTTTCTAAGAAACACAAACACTTTAAGTGAAATATAATTTACGCTTTATGAGATCATTTAGTAACAAATTAAAGAGCCAGTTGGTACAAGATCCCAAATGGCGCATATGATTCATATCCACATGGGTAGTTTATGTGGTCCATAGTTTTTGTGACTTTCTTTTATATTATCAAAAATAAAAATTAATTGAGAAAACTAAAACTTTCGTCGACACATTTTAAGGCTAAAATTGTGTATCATCTTTTTTGTCAATTAATGAGTCATTTTGATGAAACTAATATGATGTTTACACATAAATTTAAACATAAAACTAATGATAGTTTTAGTTATCCCAATCATTTCTTTCACGTCAAAATGAAAACAATTGTTTGTCTGTTTTCTGTCTTAAAAGATGTAAAACAAACAACTTTTCTCAAACACCCTCGTTTTGTTACATACATAAAGTGTTTCTTGGTCCTTTTAACTAAAAATATACTACTAATATATGAGTAGACAAAAGAAAAAGAATCGGATAGTATTTCACGACTCTTAAAAAAAACGTGAGTAAATAAATCTAACCTTTAGAAGATGTTGACGAGACTTCAAAATCTTGGCTGCTCCAAGAAGCATCGTCACGTGTGCGTCATGGCCGCACGCGTGCATTTTTCCAGCCACCTTGCTTTTGTGGTCCCATTCAACGGCTTCCTGTTTAATTCAACAAAATTATTATCCGATAAGGCGGTGATTTGCACACGTTTTATTAATTTGTATACTTTAATAACAGAATCTATGTCGTTTCATGTATACAGTTAAAAAGTTTGTGTGTGCAAATCAATTCTCAAAATAAAACCTTAAGTATTTTATAATGAAAGAATTCACAATTTTTTTTATTTGTGTAAAAATAATTATTTCCAAAAATAGAAATGAAAATTTTACTATTTTTAGAAAAACAACCTGTATAGGCAAAGCATCCATATCAGCTCTAAGAGCCACAAACGGTGGTCCGCCAGTACCAATAAGAGCTCTAACACCAGTAACAGCCATAGGAAACCGATATTCGATATCCATTTTTCGCAACTCGTTGCGAATAAGCTCACTAGTCTCAAACTCTTCAAAAGCAAGCTCTGGATACTCATGTATCCTCCTTCTCAATGTTTTTAACCACTTAACATTCTCCAAACCTTTTGCTAAAGCCAAAACATCCTCAGAACAAGCTTTCGACCAAATCCTGCATGTTTCGGACCCAGACTGCAACCTAGGGTGGTGGAAAACAAGTGGTGTGGTGTTTTTCAACATTTGAACATCGTGTGTATGGAAACTAGAGGATTGTTGGAGTGAAAATGTGTGGTCGGTGACCGCGGCGACTGCGGATATTGTGATTACAATGAAAATTAAGCTTGTTTTCTGGTTGTCCATTTTTGTGTTTGAGTTTTTTTTAGTGTGTGTGTGTGTGTGAATTGTGATGCTAAATAAAGAGAGTTTTAGTGAGTGGGGGAATATTAGACATGTGGGGGTATTTAATTGTGTTACTATTTTAAAAAGATTTTTTTAATAGAGAAGCATATTATTTAAAGCACGTGGGAATAATTCTTCTGTTCATTGTGAAGTTGGGAATATTGAATTATTTGTCTTTATGTAGCAGACCAGTTTCCGGCTTTTTTTATTGTTATTTATCTTTGTCAAGCTAATTAATGTGTTTTTTTTAGTTTAATACTCCATATTTATTAGAGTTGAGACAAATAAATTTGTCTAACAAACTAGTTTAAACCGAAGAGCTTGTGGCATGTTTGTATCTCAAGTATTGTAATAATGTTTTCTAATCGAATACATGAGTACAAATTCTGTTTAAAAAAGTATGATAAATGTGTGATTTAATAATGTGAAATATTTAAAGGGAAAATCGCATAAAAAAATACCCATCTTAGGTCTAATTTTAATTAAAGGTACTGGACTTTTTTTTTCTCAATTTAAGGTATCGATCTTTTTCTTGTTGCAATGTTGGACAATTAATAGGTTTGCAGGTTACATTTTTAACGATTGTTATTTTATTATTGTTTTGTTAGTCATTTATATTAACGAGCGTTTTATACATACATTTTTATACAGGTTTTATACATAAAATTAATACAGGTTTTTATAGACACATTTTTATGCACGTTTCTATAGACACATTTTTATGCAGGTTTTTATAGACACATTTTTATACAAGTTTTTGTAGACACATTTTTATACAGGTTTATAGGTTTTTATACGCATTTTTATACAGGGGTTTATAGACACATTTTTTCTTATTGCAATGTTGGACAATTAACAGGTTTTATACATACATTTTTATACAGGTTTTTATAGACACATTTTTATGCACGTTTCTATGCACTTTTTTTTAAACGTGGAAAAATTTGTGTAAAAAACGTGTATAAAAATATGTGTATAAAAATGTGTATATAAAAATGTGTGTATAAAACCTGTCTATAAATTTGTGTATAAAAATAATGTATAAAACCGTGGATAAAAGCATGTAGAAAAACGTGTATAGAAATGTGTGTACAAAAAGGTGTATAAAAATGTGTGTATAAAAACGTGCATAAAATGTGTGTATAAAAACGTGTATAAAAATGTGTGTATAAAAACGTGTATGAAACCATGTATAAAAACGTGTGTATAAGAACGTGTATAAGTTTTAAAAATAAGTAGAAAATAATGTTTTTTAACAAAATTAAATTTTGAGTTAATTACAAACGCTTGTTAATATAAAAGACTAACGATGCAATAATAAAATAACAGTCGTTAAAAATATAACATGCAAACCTGTTAATTGTCCAACATTGCAACAAGAAAAAGATCGATACCCTATATTGAGGGAAAAAAAGACCATACCTTTAATTTAAAATTTGACTTAAGATGGGTACCTTTTTATACGATTTGCCCATATTTAAATTGTTTGAAGAACTCAAAACCGTTCAAAGTTTTGTGGCATTTTATGAAGACCGTGATTCTGGTTGACATATGTTTTCAATCAAGGGTGGCTCAAGTTTTCTCGAGGCATAAAGCGAAAATTTTAAATTAAGCCTTTTTGACAATTACGTTTTTTTTACTTAAAATTAGTTATTTGATTCATTGGATTGATTGAACATCCAATTAGGTTTAACGAAAAAATGAACAAATATGAACACTCAAGCGAATGGACATTGGTGATCATGTTTGTTCGTTGAAAAATAACTTATCTTTGTTGATTAATTATATTCATAAATGATATTTAAAACATTTAACGTGTTTACAGTTTTGTTTTAGCCATTATAATTTGTAGCATTGAATGAGTTTAATCCATCATTTTGTAATAGTAAAAGGTTGGACCTAATTCGTATTTCTTAGTCAAATAAAGATTTAGTCTTATTGATCTAAAAAACCAAATCAAAACTAGCAAATTTCCATAAGTAGTTCTCTAATTTATTAAAACATATCGAGACCTTAAGATGATACCTAAGAAAAAATCTGATGAATTCTATATACATAAAGGACGTTAAAAATTCAGATGCCTTAAATATTTGAGAGCCTAAAGCGATAGTTTTAATTGTTTTACTTTTAAGTGACCACTGGTTTCATTTTATTTGTAATTTCACCAAATGCACACTATAGTTATGTCTTTGATTCTATTTTTAAAAATTTGATTGTTTAAGAAAACATCAAGGAAATCCAACAGATATGCCAACATACAAATGTATGTACTTGCCATAATATTTTTTTTATGAATTTAGTAACTTCATATTGTATTTTGCTATAGTACAGAAATAAATTTTGAAACGCACATGTTCATGTTTCGTGGTTTTGGTTGATGTGTCCTTTAAAATATTACTGTTGCCGTTGGAAAAATTATTTTCTCTATTAAAGATGGAAAAAGATCTTTTTATGTTCATTTCAACATAAGAAGTAATGTTGTGTTTCAAGTGATTGTACACTTGATTAAAATAATCAAGTGTACAATCATTTGAAATACAACATTACCTCTCATGTTCAAATGTTGAACATGAGAGGATCCTTATCTTAAAGATTTACTGTGGTGAGTGAGACGTTTATTCTATTTTAGCTACGTACATTTTTTGTACATGGGACTAAATTTTTGCCCTTATATGTGTGTAGGTTTATAGGTATAATATTATTTAATTTTTATAATGCGAGTCTTAAATTATCTAACCAATGAGCAATTGAGCATAGTGTTGAAACGAACTAATACCATTCAGAAGATATCGAATAAAAGATTTCATTTCATTGCACATAATAACCCAAAGAATTGACCACTACATGAACGATGGATTCTAATGATTTTCACCCGTTGTTTATTGATTGTTTAAAACTAGAATCACATATAAAGTGCGCGCAATATATAAAGAAAACGAAATCGGCAATGCTAATAAATACAGGAGTACTAGATTATTTGCATTTCATTATCATATTTAGTGTTTGTAATGATGAGTCGTTTAAAACCTTAGATATGATAACAAGGTACAGGAATGAGTTAAACTTAATTACTACTGTACTACATATTATAGTGGATTTATTGATAAGAGTTATTACAAACCGGGGCGGATGCACACATAGACTATGGGGGCGGTGCTTTTCACGATTCGTCAAAAAAAATCGGTTTCAATGTAAACCTTTTTTTTATTAACTTTTTTATAAAAGTTCACCCCACCACAAAATCAAATTGCCCACCACCTTAAAGCAAAACAATGTAAAAAACGTATATCTCTATCTTCATCTTTGTATTTACAACGATTTTTATCAAAAAAAAAATTACCCTCTATCGTCTAACTTTCTAATTTCGTCACTGATTACAAATTTAACATAAGTAGATGATGGCATAAAAACCTCAGACAACATCATAATAAAAAGTATGCTTTCTAGTTTTTTTTAGAATATACAAAAAGTAATTAACTTATAGAGAAAAGTTCCGTAAAGAACAGTATTCTTTCAAGGAACAAAGCGCTCAATCTCACCCTTTGATTCAAATTCAATCTGACGGTCCGAGTTATTTACTTATTATCCACTTGGGGGCATTTTTGTAATTTCAGACATCCCACACAAAACTTTGCAGTGTGTATTCATTTCTTATTTAGTTCACTCACCTGTTAAAACACATACACACATTAACCACCCACCCCCAAATTAAATCCTAAAGCAGACCCTAACTGTTTTTAATCAGAATCGATCTTAGAAAATGGACATACGAGACGAAATAAGACTATCTAAAGATGATTCGTTGCCCAAATCCTCCTCATTGCGTGATTTCGATCAAAATAAGCATCTGAATAAGCTTTCTGGTATACATTTTTTTTATTCTTCATTTATTTTGCTTATTTTGGTGCTTATTTAGGATTTTTTAGATTTTGTTTTCTTATTTTTTATATTATCAGTTTGTTATTGTTTATTTTGTTGATGATTTTGTTGTTTATTTTGGATACAAGCAATAGATGTTGTTTATTTAATAGCTTTTGTTTATTTGGTGCTTATTTAGGATTTTTTAGGTTTTGTTTCTTATTTTTATATTATCAGTTTGTTGTTGATGATTTTGTTGCTTATTTTGGATACAAGCAATAGATGTTGCTTATTTAGTAGCTTTTGCTTTTTTGGTGCTTATTTAGGATTTTTTTTTTTAGGTTTTGTTTTTTAATTTTTATATTATCAGTTTGTTGTTGCTTATTTGGTGCTTATTTAGGAGTTGATGCTTTTGTTTCTTATTTTGTTGCTTATCAGTTTGTTGTTGCTTATTAGATGTTTGCTTAGTTTTGTCGTTGCTTAGTGATGAATCACATGTGATTCGGTAGTGTTGTGTATTGCTTATCAGTTTGTTGCTTATTAGATGTTGCTTATTTTTTGTTTACTGGTGTTTTTTTTGTTTTGTGTTAGGTGTTAAGAATAAGCCTCAGTTTGGTCGTGGTTCTTCTAAGAAGTCGAAAGTTATTGGTAGTGATTCTCCTAGGAGTAAGTGGGTTACAAGGGATATGATTTAAGGCTTCTAAACATGGCGATAAAGTTATTAACCGAGGCTGGTGTCTGAATTTAATCCTACGGTGTACAAGTTTTGAATAAGGTGCTGGTTGTTAAAGATAAGGCTTGTGTGGATAAGGCGCCGGATGTAGTTAAGGATAAGGCTGATGTAGTGAAGGATAAGCTGACTAATGTAGTCAATGATAAAGCTGATGTGGTGAAGGAGTCAGTTGCTAAGGACAAGGACAAAGTTGATGTAGTCAAGGATAAGGTTAACTAACCGGTGTAGTTAGTTAATAAGCAACATGGAAAGGCGATTTTGATGTAATCCTAAAATTTACTAGTTTAAACAAGTTACTCCAATTAAATCCATAATACTCATAATTTTGGTCTCGAGTGATATACCAAGCCAAGTTCTAAAGTCTACAACATCACCGGCATACTCATATTTTTACGGAATTTGGGTAAACATTTAGAAACAGAAAGGCTGAATCCTCACAATATCTAACAAGGGTTATTGTGTGCGGGTTATGTATCAAGTAATTTCACAAAAGTATGCTTGAAAAAATTAAATTTGAGCATAATTTAAGCATTTTAGTGTGAAAAATAGGACAAGTAAACATTCTAATTCCATCCCCCCACTTGAATTATACAACGTCCTCGTTGTATAGATAAAACATTAAATACGGGAATTAAAAAGAATTAGAATGAGAAACTCCCCTGATATTTGCTCGGTAGATTCTCCATGTTGAGTTTATTAGCAAGATTGTGTTGAACAGCCGCCTTGAAGTTTCAAGACTCCAACACTTCAAGATCTCCAGATTTGTAAATTCTCCACCAATATTCGTCGATATTTCTTTCACGAGGTCCTGTATAAAACATAGGAAAAACATGTGCATTCCTATCTTGGTACCTACGGTTAATTTAAACTAAACTAAACAAACTAAATACGAGTCAGTCTGGTGAATACGCCGTATCATGTGCATGAATACGCCGTATTGCCAGAACTGACAATAATGTTTTTAAAGTGCATAAAAAGTAAAGACTGATAACGTCCAGACAATCAATACGCCATATGGTGTGGAGCGGATACGCCGTATTGATGTCTGGGAAGACAGACTCGATAACAAAATTAAATAACAATTCGGGTTGTCTCCTGGGAAGCACTTTTGTTTACAGCGAAGTCTTTAAGTTATATTTTTCTTCAGCTTCCACACACTTGAAGTCATCACTCTCTCTTCTCCATTCTGTATTTTGGTGTGAATATCCTGCTTAGTTCCGTAACATATTCATGAACTATGATGCTGAACTTACTGCCAGGCTTGGTTCTATCATACACAAACAAATCAACACGCCATACCATGATATATACGCAAAAATATGAGAACCTGTTTAATAGTTAGATAGATCATGACATGAATAATAATAAATGTACAGATAGATATAAACAAAAGATAGGGATGGAAGGGATCATGGGTCTGGCTGTTGTGGGTCCTGCTATGTTGCGGAGGTGTTGGCCTCGCCAGTCCTCTATTTGACTCGACGTCTCTGATAAGGTACATGGGTATCAGAATACGGTATGTAGGCAACTCATGCTCTGTCCATCATTCGTGCAAGGCCAGTAATAGCCCATGTACTGAACCTAGAAAAATCACGAGCCATCGCGTCAATCACCTCGTACTGCTCAGTCAATGCCCCATGAATCTCATGTGCATCATCCTCTAATCTAGCCATCCTCTATGGCATGGTCCTGGCAGCAACTGGTGGTGGTGGTGGTGCATGTACGGGTGCCGGATCAGCCTGGCTACCCTCATAAATAATAGGGGCATCATGAGCCACCCTAAGGGCACCAGCTGCAGTATCGGGCTGCCTCTCTGGTCCCATGGCCACCCAGGCCCATGTATCATCAACCTCCATACAGATCTGTAACCTCACCAGCTCACCCATATCGATAATCGGAAGCTTAAGGGCAATAACTGTCAATCCTCCAAGTATCTCCGCAGTCAGAAGTCCAAAATGCTCAGCCAATCGAGCTACAAACTGCCCACCAAAAATATGAGCCCCGCTCTTCCTCCCAGCAGCAAACAATCTCAAATACCTAGCCAATAAATAAGGGACGTTGACCGAGCCAACGTCCATCCCTCTCAAATATAACAAATCCATCACGGTCACCTTCTCAGGTGCCTGACTCCTCCCAGCAATACTACAAGCAATCAACCTATGGCACAGCCTAAGAATATGATCTCGAATCGCAGTGTAAGACGGGGTTGTGCCAAGGAAATCTCCAGTAGATGAGATCCCTATCCAATAATCCCTCAGATCTCTCTTGTCGGGGATTTGTCTCGCACTGTCGGCCCAATAAGCACCGAATCCAACAGTCTACATCTCCTTAACAATGTATAATCCCAGGGCCAAAATAAACTTTCTCCAGTTCATACGCCTCCTAGCTCCTCCCAACTGAAAATGTAGGGGCCCAGACGTATCTAAATCAAGTATGGCCTGACCAAACCTAAATGTACTAAAAACTCCAAAATAAGCTCGTGTACCAATGGTCCCCTGATATCAAAAGGTCGTCTCTAAGCTCATCTAGTGAACAAACTAACTCCCTGAGCATCCCTGTGCTCCATGATCATCCTACCACTCAATCCCTCAGCCATCAAATCCGGAAATCCTCCAAAATCAAATACCTACACCATGTGCACCTCCCTCTTATATATCCTAGTCAATCTCGTCTCAAAATCCTCAATACCAGCCTCAGTGTATTATAACCTCTCATACCTAAAAAATGGGTGTCTCAACTCATGCGGTGGAAGAGCCATATCTGCAAAATTAACGAGGATAACACAAGGATTATAGAAATTTAAACCTTATGTTCTGAGGGTGGATACGGCGTATTCATAAATGGATACGCCGTATAAGGATCAATATGCTTGATACGCCGTATACGTTTTTAGTCTATACGGCGTATGGGTTTTAAAACTCAGGATCCTTATCTCAACAATACGCCGTATTCAATTTAACGAATACGCCGTATTGAGGTTTTAAAATTAGGTAAAAATCTGGTCAATACGCCGTATCCATGTGAGTGGATACACCGTATTGATCTGCAATATGAAAACGAAAGGGGGTTCCCCTGTTTACCCATTTTAACCCAATTAAAATTCACAATACTTTCTATATCTAATTCAGGGGAAAGTCATTCAAACAAGGGCATATCTCCTAACATCATAAACCAAACCCTAATCCTAATTTGGATTGAAATAGTAAATTGAAAAGAAAAAAGGGAAAGATTATTACCGTTTGATTGTGATAAAGGAGGGTGTTATTACGAATCTAGAACAAAGGATGATCTCCAGGAATTTTTAGTGGTAAAATTTGTGTGTGTGGTGAAAGATATATGGTAAAAACAAATCCGGCAAATTGCTTGAGTTTTTATACCCAAACTCAATACGCCGTATCGAGTTTTGCATGATACGCTGTATTGGCGAATTTTGTTGACTTAGTCAACGCAAGTTAAAAGCAGTGGATACGCCGTATAGGTTTTACCCTAATACGTCGTATCCGTCCTTGGAGACCAATTTTCCTAATATAAAGCAAAGAAAACGTACCTTGGCCTCTGCAACATTATCGCACAATTACCATCCTTATAATACCGCTTAGGGTCGAACAGAACGCCAAACGCCACATATAAATTCATAATGAGATAGAATAGCATTCCGTTTGCGTAATAGTTCCAAATCACGATATTTACATTTAAGTTTATGACAAAACTTCCTGTTCTGGAGGTTTTATTGATTTTATCGTGACTTGTTTCATAAAGCACATTTGAACCATGTGTAATTTCACTACCCTTTAAAGACTGTATTCCATCGATTTCATTATTATCATTGTCTTCGTCTGATTTTAAATCATCAGGATGAATAACGTTGAAAGGGAATAAATCATTAAAGTACAAAACATTTTGTTTCTCTTCATCATATTCAGACAATGGTGTTTTGTTTTTTAAATCAAATTCATCAACATGTTGAGGGTTTAAAATTGGTTCAGTTAATAAATCTGATTTAGATTTAAGAGCATCATTGTAAACGATGGCTGGAAATTCATTCTCAAAATCTTTAAAGAAGTCTAAATCATCAAAACAACTGATCGCAGGCTTAGGTGATGGAAGTGAAGGAATGACTTTGTTATTATCATTTTTCGAATCCGTTTTCAAATCATTAGTGGAAATTTTTTTATAAGAAAACGAGTTTTTCTTAAAAATTACCGTGTAGTCTTCATCGTCAGAATCGTCAAACGAAATTCTAAAGTCGATTTCATCGTTAAGAGAACTTAACGTGGGTTCACACGATAGTGTTTTTGATGATACCCCGTCATTAAAGGCTATAGCTGGGAATTCGGTTTCAACGGATCTGAGGTCGTGAATGTCATCATCGTTCCAGATCTTACCATATTTAGCAGTTTCCCAGTTAAACACTTTCTCACATTTTCGAGTTTTTTCTTCCTCGAGCCTGATGTATTCCTCCAGAGTAATGTTCGGATCGTCCATCTTGAAATGATCTTTCTAGAAAAACTATTAAGTAACCAATACGTCGTATTCAGTAAACTGAATACGCCGTATCACACAAACAGAATCGACAAGCAAGCAGGAATTTAAACTATTCTACACTACTCCTAAGAGTTAGATCTAATATAATGTTAAAAACCAAAATATCAAATAAAAATCAATATTAATTTTCACTCTCCGGAAACGGCGCCAAAAACTTGATGCGGTTGTTGTGTGGTGTATATTTAAGATGTTTTAAGTTTTAAATTTATATTTTGCCGACTTAACCAAAAACGCCACTTTAATGGGCAGTGTACCCGGTCGGTGGTAAATTCGTAGTAAGTAGGGTGTCGAACACTTGAAGCGAGGTTAAATCTCTTAATTTATTTATATTTTGGTTATCTAATCTATGTTAAATCTAATCTAAGTCAAACCTATGATAAACTTATGTTAGTTCTAAACCTAATTCTAACAGGTAAAAAGGGGGTTTTAGCCTGAGAGACTGGCACAGGTTGGTCGGTGACTACAATTAATTCAAGACACTTTAACCCACGCAAGCTAATTAACAGAAGATAAAAGAGCGGTCGAGCCTTATATAAGAAAACTGTATTAACCATTATTAATCCGATTAGAACGTTGGTTTGTATATTTAGTGTAATGATTTCTTCTCTCGAGGTGGCATATCATTCTTAAGACTTAGGCGGGACTTCTTCCTAAGACCTAGACACATTAATTCTGTCACAATTAAAGCATCCGCATAAAGCATCCTTATTTGCTGATTATAATCTATCTTAGGTATTAAAGCAATTGTGATCTTGTTAAACCCTAGCTCATAGAGACTTTACCCACTTACTGCTTAATGGCAATTTATACACTAGTAGTCCACTTGTCTAACTATCCAATGGAATTAGAACGTTATTTGTTGAATTATCTAGGTTCACCTACTAGTCAACACGATTAATAAACTATTGGCAATATCCAATTAACTAGTTAAGCCCAAAGCGTATCCTAGACACAGATTTAGAAGGACAATACTTGTGATCCTATGATTCTAGATGTATAAATCACTATATAGAGAGCTATCCCGAACTCTAGATTACTTGGTCCGTATCACTAGATCCAGTTGAATGATAGGTCGCATACGAAAGTATGTAAACAAGTATAAATAGATAAACATAAACAAGCATACAACGATAAATCAAGAAATCAAGATAAACAAATATCAAACATTCAAATCTTCATAATAATGGCTAATAGGGTATTAGCCTTCAAGCGTCATAATAAATACAAGATCAATTATTTAGCCAAGGTAAACTAATTGAGTTAACGAATGATACCAAAAACTGAACGACTACTAAAGTATATGGAATTACACGATGTATCCTATGGAATTGATAATGTTGCTTGACCGCTTCTGCTATTTTTCTCCTCTGAAAACCGACTTTTGTGGTTTAGGTATCGAGAATATGATTTAGCACACTTAAAACTCGTTTTTGAGTTTTCTATTTATAACGTCTGGAAGTCGGTTCGATACGGCGTATCCAATGGGTTGGATACGGCGTATTGGAGTTTCTTGGCCCCTGGACCACGTTTGATATCTTCCAGAATATTCACATACTATATATTCGATACGGCGTATTAAGTCTCTCTGGATACGACGTATTGAGCTTCATTCCTTTGTGGTCTTTGGTGAGTGCAGGCACATATACACTGTATCTTCCTTAATGGATACGACGTATTGGTCTTCTGAATAGTAATCTTCAAAATATCTTCATTTAAGCTCCAGAATGCGCGCCTTTTGCTATCTTTCACCAAATACTCCATAATTACTGAAATTCTTAAATATAAACGATTAAGTAACAATTCTTTGCAATAACTATACAAAATGGGTTAATAACATGGGATAAATGATGCTATAAAATAGAAGTTATTTGATGTCATCACACACCATTTGACATTTCATAACTACTCTTGGATACAGGCAAACTCTTAGATGTTTGATTGTTGCTCCTAGGTTTTGGTTTGCTACCATTAGCAGTGTTTTGTAGGCTAGTAGTATGCATCACACTAGGTTTAAGATTCATATTTTTGTCTTGTTTCTTTTTCTTAGCCTCCTCTAGATAGTAATTATGAGCCATGTCATTTGACCCATACGATTCTTTAGAACTATTCCTAGATGAGCCAGGTGCAATCACGTGATGAGGTTTTGCAAGCACATATTCTCGAACTTTAGGCAAATAATGAGGAGTGACTGGTTTTGACAAAACGTTATTCACATCAACTTGGGAGGCAAACCGTGGTTTTGAAAAATTAGGTCGTTCAGATTTAAACGCATTCGGTTGTCTAACAACTGATTGGTTTCTGGGTGGTTGTAAAACCGGTTTCCCCAAGATTGATGGTTTTGCAAACTTAGTATCCACGCTATTTCCTTTTAACATTCTCAACGCCACATTCGCAAAAACCTTTTCCTGAATCTGAGCCTTTAAATCAGTATTTTCAACAGTCTTACTATTTATTTGAGCAATCAGTGAGTCATTATGGTCTTTTGTCTGAACTCGTGTCTTTTTGATAGAATCGTAAAGATCTTTGTAAGTCTGTTTCAAATGCTCATTTTCCTTATGCAACTTCTCATTCTCTGCAAGTAATTTAGCCACACTATGTTCCAATTCGATATTAATTGTTTCAAGTGCCTCAATTTCCTTTTTAATCTTGACTTTATTACTTGTTTCATTCAAAATTTGACCATGTTGCCTGAATTTTAAAGCTTGATTTTGATATTTAATTTCCAGATTAACACAATGTGCTTCCATTCTTGAAAAATCTTTTTGAAATTGGAAAACAGTCTTTTTGAGAGAAATATTTTCAAACTCGAGAGATTGGTATGATTGTTCACTTGTGTTAGGTTGAGTTAATGGATCAAGTAAAGGACTTGTAACTTGACATTTTTTAGCATTTTGGTCAATTTATCCTCCCCTATTACTCATATTTGTTTAATCAGGAATGGTATTGCTATCAACCTTTTCCAACATATATGTGTCATAAATGGGTTCAGATTGCTTAGTATGTTGTTGTTTATTAGCAAGTATATTATGTTGAGTAATTAATTGTACCTCAGCAAATGGTTCTTGGTCATTTACTGGTCTAATATCTGCATCCACAGCATGTGTGGTATAATTTCCTAATCTGCTGCTTGTATTCTGCTTGTCTGACTTTGTCCCACTGCTTTCTATAACAACCAACCCAGCATCCAATGCTTTACCCATATCAAACTTTCCATCTTGCATCTGCATCTGAGATTCATTCACTGATTTGCTGAGTGCATTCTCTGAACTGTTATTTTCTGACTCAATCCTACTATTTTTCTTGACAACCAAATTGGCATCGACTGCTTGAGCCAGATTGATCTGAACATCTTTTGACTGCAGCTTGAAAGTCTGGTGCTCTTCATTGAAGAAGCTACAAATGCCAAACTATTCTGATAGAGACTTTTAAGATGTGACTCAAGTCCTTTAAAACATGCCATGTCGATAGAGTGCATTTGTATTTCTTCTAGTTGCATCTGGTGCAGCTCTCTCTTGTGAATTAGAATTCAAAGATTCCATTAAAATTCGATGTGTAAAATGAAATTAAGGATCTTAAGTAGATTAAGTAATGCTGTTGTGGATTGTTGTTGGTGAAATTGTTGTTGTAAATGAAGTACTTGAACTCTTGTTAATGATTGATGAGCTAAAAGGGATAACGGTCACCACACTTTTAACTTAAAAGGATTAACGGTTGACTAAAACATAAACAAGGACTAACGGTGTAATTGAAATCCAAGTTAAATGCTTAACGGTTGTTAATTAAAGTTGTAAGGACTAACTGTGCAATAATAGTACACTTTAGAGGACTAACGGTTGTTAAATAAGTTCTGAGTACTAACGGTGTAAAACAGTTTCAACTTTGAGGGTTAACTGTTGTTATATATCTAACAAAGGACGAGTGGAGAATGGGTCTTGGTCCCTAGAAATTTGATGTGTGAAATGAAATTAAGGATCTTAAGTAGATTAAGTGATGTTGTTGTAGATTGTTGTTGGTGAAACTGTTGTTGTAAATGAAGTACTTGAACTCTTGTTAACGATTGATGATCTAAAAGGGCTAATGGTTACCACACTTTCAACTTAAAAGGATTAGCGATTGATTAAAACATAAACAAGGACTAACGGTGTAATCAAAATCCAAGTTAAATGCTTAACGGTTGTTAATTAAAGTTGTAAGGACTAACTATGCAATAACAGTACAATTTGGAGGACTAATGGCTGTTAAATAAGTTCTGAGGACTAACGGTGTAAAACAGTTTCAACTTCAAGGGTTAACTGTTGTTATATATCTAACAAAGGATGAGTGGAGAATGGGTCTTGGTCCCTAAAAATTTGATGTGTGAAATGAAATTAAGGATCTTAAGTAGATTAAGTGATGTTGTTGTGGATTGTTGTTGGTGAAATTGTTGTTGTAAATGAAGTACTTAAACTCTTGTTAACGATTGATGATCTATAAGGGCTAACGGTTACCACACTTTCAACTTAAAAGGATTAACGGTTGATTAAAACATAAACAAGGACTAACGGTGTAATTGAAATCCAAGTTAAATGCTTAACGGTTGTTAATTAAAGTTGTAGAGACTAACGGTGCAATAAGAGTACAGTTTGGAGGACTAACGGCTGTTAAATAAGTTCTGAGGTCTAATAGTGTAAAACAGTTTCAACTTTGAGGGTTAACTGTTGTTATATATCTAACAAAGGATGAGTGGAGAATGGGTCTTGAAATCCAGGTGCCAAAGTTGCAAGTTTTGAATTTTAGTTTAATAAAAACACTTCCCGCCAAATGTTTCAGCTGTCTTCTTCGTTGAATAACTGTTACTGAAGGTTTTATGTCGCGGAGTCATGTCGTTATTATTTGCCAAAAACAAACATGTTACGATGATTATTGAAGGATCGCGATTCTAATGATAGTAGTTAGAAGACCCGCGAACAAACAAAATTTGAAACCAAAAACCCGAAACTAAGTCAAAACTGCTTTAGCCCCTATCAGAGATGTCTTATTGTCATATTTCGCACAATAAACAAGGACATATTTCGCATAATGATGTAATGTTTCGCACAGTAAGTCTTTGTAATGTTTCGCACATTTACATAAATTTGTGTAGAGTTTTGTTTCGTTAAAATGTCATATTTCGCAAGAATAAGTCACCCTTGTTTTACATAAATCGCAAGAATAATTTGCAAAACATGTTTCACACAACTTGTTTAAGACATGTTTCGCATAACTTATTTCGCTTAACATGTGCTCTGTTTTAAACCATGGATACCATAAGCTCAAAATAAGCACTTAAGAAATCAGTTTAGTAAACATCAATAAGCCACGAACATTAAGCAATATGAAGTTACAAACTATGTAGATTGAACGGTTTTAAGCTTTTTGACCCAAAGAAGCAAAAACTCAAAAACACTAAAAATAAGCTACGAACTAAAATAAGCTAAAAAAAGGCTTTATTAAGCTGTTAGGAGCACAAATAAGCCACGAAAAAGATAAGAAGTAAGATGGTTGAAAATTTTGAAAGAAAGCTTACATTTGTTTTTGACATATAAACCAAATCCAAACACCCCCTTAAAAGTTCAGCCGAGACCAAACACCTCTTAAAACAAAGCCGAGTTTCAAATAAGCTATTAAAAATACTCACTAAGGTTTTATTTTATGAAAGAAAAATTTGATGTTTTTATAAATAAGCCGAGTCCAAACACCCCCTTATGAGATAAGCTGAGACATATAAGCACAGAATAAGCTCTTTAAAAAGACAATTCAATAAGCCACATAAAGCAAACCTGAAATAAGCTACTCATAAGATGATAATGAAAGTTTATAGCTTTTTGTGGTATGACTTGGTAAGCAACCTCAAAACGACATGTCTTATATTTTGTGGTATTATATCTCTTACTTTAAATATCAACCAGAAACTGACCCATATCAACAAGTTACCTTTGTCAATTTTCACTCGTTACTCAACCCACTAATTTTAGCACCCTTTTTTGATAATCAACAGAACATGCCAACCAAAAAACTAGTTTCTAAGAGAAGAAAGAATTAATCAAAACAGAAGGTAACATGAAGTTTGCTATTTTAAAATCAAGATCCAAAAACTACCTACAACAGACCAAGAAATTCAGCTATTTGAAACATGAAGTTTGGTATTAAAGTGTAACCACTTTGACGGATAAAGAGGCCTTGTAAAATTTCGACACTTTAATCATAGCCTCCACAGACTTCTTGCATTCTTTTTCAGTGTTATACCAACTAAACCATTTCCTCCAATGCATTTCCATGCTTAAGAAAGAATTGAGCTATAGCTAGGTACTCCTTTTTACCAGTCAATTTAAGAAACTTTTCCTTTTTTAAGTGACGGGTCAAGATTCTCCTTGTTTCAACTTCATTTAACTCAACGAATGCTTCATATTTTCTGGGTGCAATATCATAGATCTTCAAACAAAAAAATAAGTGGTTTTAACTTAATCTAAACGGTTAACTGATATTTGGAATTTTTGAAAATCCTTATTATATTGGTCCAATTATGCTTAATGAAGTGGTTGAAGCTTGCAAAGGATTACTTAAGGTCATGATTTCACATCCTTTTCACTGAAAAAAAGATGATTCCTTTGATACAATCCATATGTGGTATCCACAAGGGTCAAAAGAGAAAGGGTTAAACGGTTAATTATTTTCTATGGGAAGATACGGGACTAAACAAAGCTTTTCAATCTGGATTTAAAACAAATAAGTATTTTGTCAAATATGATTATGATAGTTAGATTATTCCAATAATAAAATGAATCACTGATTAATATGATTTAGGAAGTATTAAGCACATGAATACATTTGTTCGACTTTCAGCATGTTTAACCCCATTGACCAGTCTTCATTTAGGCTTTTTATAACCTCTAACCAAATCAACCCGTTACAAATAATTCATCACCCGACTCAAGTCAAAATATCCACCTCTAGTCAAAGACTTTCCATGTAGCTAGCCATGGTATATAGTCAACTGTATACAACCTGATCAAAATTTCTAATCATATTTGTTATACTAATAATTATTTGAATATTTTTATAATTTTGATAAAAAGGTATTAGAAGGCCAACTATACCCGTGTCTTTTTTCTCATTCAACAAATTTATCAGCTTTGACCTGAATCCGGTAACTAACTGTCTTTCATCAATAGCTCAAGCAATTTATATCTTTAGCCTATCTAAGATGTTGTATACTTGTATGTGCGAGTTTCTTTCATACACATAAATCTGTGTATCCTACCTATCATATGCGCCTTTCGAAAAATACATACTAAAATAGTAATCCATGAAGCTTCAAGAATATGGTATAGAAAGTAAATTACAAGCTGAGATGAGGAACGCTACCGTATGATTGATCAAATGTAGAGACTCGAGATTCGGAAAATATTTGAGAATGGGGATAAGTAATTCCATATTGTGGCAATCAATTGTTAGCTCCAATGTCTTCAAAATCAAAAG